>PVIU01000572.1:267756-297833 GCA_004026605.1 Ondatra zibethicus | reverse complement strand
CCCTCCCTCCCTCCCTCCCTCCCTCCTTCCCTCCTTCCTTCCTTCCTTCCTTCCTTCCTTCCTTCCTTCCTTCCTTCTTTCCTCCCTTCGTCCTCCCCGCCCTCTCTTTTGCTCCCTCTTTTCATTAGTAGGGGAACATGTCATTCTGAATAACTGTAAAACTCCAAAGGAAAAAAATTTCAACGCCTCTACTAATTTTTACACTTTTGTCATGTTCAAGCTGAGCGACTGCATCCCCCAAATCCCTATTGTATTAAAGGACATCCTCCTGTCCCCAGGAAGTGGGGAGGGGCTGAGCAAATAAAGAGATTTTGAAATTGGCATCAGCTTCATCTTCAGGAGCCCCTTCTCAAGGACTTTTCCATGTAAACAAGATCGTTAAACACTTACTGTGACATTTATTACCTTTAAATATTCATAAGCCAGTGAGCACCGGGAAACACCCACTGCACGGTGTGAGCTGACCCAGCCCCTCAGAGTACAGGATGTGCAAATCAGTACTTTACGGAACCCAGAGAACCTGATGTCATAGCTTCTTGGGGAGCCTTCATAGTTCTCACTACATTTATGAATCCTTTGGTTTGCAAAAAAGGAAGAAAATCCCACAAAACAGCCTGGGTCTGCTGACACTCGCCAGCAACAGGAGCAAGAGGTCATGTAAATATGTCCTCATTTTTACATTTGCATCTCTAGTACCCCACCCTACTACATACGCCCTGCCCTGTTCCTAGTGTTAAGACACTAAACTCTACAAGGATGGAGATGCTTCACGCTCAGCCTTGAAAATTGTGACCAATGTGTGATGTCGTTTTCTAGATGTGAGACGGGAAACCGACCCAGACATCAGTGGGACGATACCTTCTAAATTCAGTGGTGAAACTCTTGTGTTTGTGTTGCTTTCCCCTCTCAGATATGGAAGAAGAAGAAAAAAACATAACTTGTTCACTGAGTTAGAGCAGTGGGCATTTGGCTAATGGGGTGGTGGTAAGCAGGGATGGGCAGGGGAGAAAGAGGGGGTCCATCTTCACCTTCCATGGCTGTAGTTGACATCCAATCTCTTTCATACCAAGAGCAATCCTAACAGCAACTACTGTATCTGTTTAATAGGTAAGGACATTGAACTACGGGGATGAAGTTTATGTCCCTGGTCTGAGGTCAAACAATTGAGACTCGAACTTTGCTAATCTGACCCTGTGTGGAGAAGCCTTCCCGTCACAAACACCTGATGCTGCAAATTCTGCATTGGTCGTCTGAGGCTTCTTGGAATTCCTGAAAGGAATTGTAGATGAAGAAGATGAATCAGAGATGAGGCAGGAGAGACGTTCGCTGTCCTGGACTCGTGGTTTTGCGGTTCTCCAGCAGGAAGTAAGCCTGCTCTGTGTGGTTGTAAATGAAATATTGTATCAACCCAAAGAAGCAGATACAAGGAATCATTTTCAACCTGGCAGCAAACAGGTGATGATGATTGAGTGTTGATTTTTTTTTCCCTAAAAAATGTTCAGCAGGGTCTGGTTGAGTCGGTGGCTGAGATTCTATGGTGGAGATTGCTGTTTCCTGTGTGAAGCTGAGCTGGCATGAGCTCAGAGGCTAGTCCTAACTGCTATGACGGGAGGGCTCTCTTCCCACGTAGCTTGATGATCAGTCAAGTACACTGTTGAAGGGAGGACTCACGTGGAGTCCTCAAGATGCCATGGAGGAGCCACAGGCCTTACAAATACTTCATTAGAACTTTAGAAAAGTTTTTTTCACGTGAACCAGAAGAACACAAAGGGACTTGGGCTGGAATCTGCACACTTGGGAATGTGGAAAGTGAGCAACGGTGATCAGGAGCACACATGCGCATTCTCCCGTCAGCACTGCAAAGATGGATGCCCGCAGGACTGGAGGGAAGCTGGCCCCCACTTCCAGCCCCTGGAGCAAACAAATTCTGGTTCAGTCAAAGACTTGTAAAAATAAGTGTGAGGAGTCATACATGTGTGTATGCACAGGGCCTGTGATACATGGAGGGCTGGCCCTTGCTCCTGCCGCAGTTGGGGGCACACTCCAAAGTTTGTGTGTGTGCATTACCGGTGTGGCAGCTGCCTGTGTTTTTGTTCTCAGTGTCAGGCTTCCGCGTGATGCCCCATGAGTTCCTTTACCCTTGCCCTGCAGACTGTGCTGTGCAGGGCTCTGTGCTCTATTTGTAGCAGGACTCAGGTGCCTCTATTCTTGGCTTCCTCCCGGTCTTGCTAAATGGACAGTGGGTAAAAAATAGCAGTTGCATTTCAAATGTTTTGTTACGTGGAGCTATTGAATTAGGACCGGGTTTGATGTTTGTTGTAATTTTTGGATGTTCCTTTCCTGTCCTTGGTACTCATGCAAGAAACGCAACTCACAAGGTGTTGTTAGAGGTCATTAGCAAATCAGGTTTGAAAAGAAAATTTCCCTTTTCTCCTCTTTGAAGTGTCTGGAGCAGCTGATTTGAGGAGCACTCTGAGACTGCAAGGCAACCAACAAAAATGTGCCGTCCACAGCTACTTATAGTGCAACTCAGGGGACTCCAGGGCCTGAAGAAACCACACAAAGTAGGGAGATAAAATTGATACGGAGGTTGATTGAAGGTCGCAA
The DNA here is from genome assembly GCA_004026605.1 of Ondatra zibethicus. NCBI lineage: Eukaryota > Metazoa > Chordata > Mammalia > Rodentia > Cricetidae > Ondatra > Ondatra zibethicus. The sequence goes on along the minus strand of PVIU01000572.1, from coordinate 295,226 downwards.
TAGTACAACCGGATTGTTCCTACTGACTTTGCAAGCCCACGCTACATTTGAGCTCAAAACTAAAAACAAAAGAGAAAGCAACTGTCTGTACATAGACTTTTAATTGTTTTTTTTTTTTTATTAGGACTCTTGGATTTTACTGAGTTAAGATGTTTGAAAATCATTGAGTTAAGAGGTATTTTTTTTTCTGAAAAAAGAAAAATCGGCCTTCTTTTATCATGATTGGTTTTCCTGATTCCTTAGGCTGTGATTGCCAAGGGAGCCCAGGACTGGGGCTCACTTTGTGAGGCCATGCTGGGCATAGCTAAAGTATCCTAGGGCAATTCTTTCCCTATCACCTAAGAACTACTTAATTTTTTTTTATCCAAGGTTGTTTTTTCTTGACTATTTCTAGAATGCCTATTCTGAACGTGCATGTGTGTGTGTGCGTGTTGTGTGTGTGTACTCATGTGTGTGTGTGCGTGTTGTGTGTGTACTCATGTGTGTGTGTGCGTGTTGTGTGTGTACTCATGTGTGGGCAGATGTGTGTGTGCGTGTTGTGTGTGTGTACTCATGTGTGTGTGTGCGTGTTGTGTGTGTGTACTCATGTGTGGGCAGATGTGTGTGTGCGTGTTGTGTGTGTGTACTCATGTGTGGGTAGATGTACATGTGGAGGCTTCAGACAGATGCCAGGTGTCATCCTTAATTGCTCTCCACTTTAGTTTTCTGAGGCAGGGTCTCTCACTGAACTCAGAGCTTTCCAGTTTGGCAAATGTGGCTGGCCAGCAAGCAATGCTCCTGTGTCTACCTCCCAAGAGCTACCATTACAAGTATATGCTACTGTGCTTGCCTTTTTCCATGGGTGTTAAGAGTCTTAGCTCCTTATGAATGGATGGCAAGCCCAGCTCTCCCTTGCCCTGGATGCCTATTTTTTAAGTCAAAATTATTTTTTTTTCTTTTCTGGAGGCAGATGGGTTAGGTTCATTCAAAACTACTCAATAAACTGCATCTCTTGATATTTCAGATATAATTCTACAGGTAGAGTCACGAGAAAACAAAGACAAATCTCTAACTTCATTGCATTTGCTATCTCACAGGTAAAAAGAGATGTACAAATAACAAAATGTATAATGCACCAGGAAATGATGAGAGCTTTGGGGAAAGGAAGGAGGCAGGTGAAGCTTGCAAGAGGGGGATCTTGTTTGGGGTGACAAAGAACTTGCAAAAGGATCTTATCAGAGTCTTGAGCAAAGCAGGGGAGCACATCATGGGAATATTTGATCAGGGAGACTGTTCTGAGGAGGCAGCATGAGGCAGGCCTTGGATACCGTGTGGATGCCTTGGAAGAACAGATATACAGATGGGTCGGTTTCTTCTGTCCATGGGTGCAGCGGGCTGTACCCCCGAGACACTTGTTTGTCATGCTCTGTAGACACCTCACTCCTACAGATATGGCTTCTCAAGGCAGGGGCACACACTTTCTGGAAATCTCAAGAACTACAAGAATCTTATGGCTGTTTAATTCTGCCTGGTGAGACCCCACTTTTCTATAGAAGCAGATATAGTTCGTCTTCTAGCTCAGGACTTTTAGCTCCCAAGCCAGGCCCTGTCAAGAGCTGACCAATGAATACAGGTTAAATTTGCCTCTCTAAACCCAGAGTATTGATTGTGGTGGTGATGGGGTTAGTGATAACGGTGGTAATGACAGCTGGTGGTCAAGGTGATGGTGACGGCAATATCTACCACTTGTCAAGCACTTTAATCATAGTTGCCACTGTTTTGTAGGACCTCTAAAATTATCTGTCTGCAAATGGGGACACTAAATGAGCTACTGAACTCGCCTCTTAGAAGTCATGAGAATGTGTTGAACCAAGAGGGTAAAATCTAAGACTCTCTGTAGTCATTAAGCCCTGTTCTAAACGTATGCCTTGTGGGCGTTGGCTAAAGGACAGGTTTCTTGTTGAGAAGGTGGTTTTCAGAGTCTTGCCCGGGGAGATGGGTCCTGTCCATCATTTTCTGAGATGCTTACTGAAGCAAGCCCTGCTTTCTAAATCGCGAACAAGCTTCACTTCCCTAACCCCGACAGCGCCGATGGCGTTTCATCCTCTGAGCTTCAAGCGTCAAGGGTCAGGCTCATATGCGTCTCACATTCTCCCTTCCACAGAATCTGAACCTCTTGTGCCCCAATGTAGAGATAGTCTCTAGCTAGCGATTTTCTGATGTCTGGATCTCAGACAAGCCCCGCTTGACTCCTTCCGAGCACCACCCTGGGTCACGATCCCTCTCTTTGACATGAGAATTTTACAGATACAAATCTGTCTTTGCCAGGACTCCATGTCTGTGTACTCACTTCTTTGGGATATGCTCCGAAACTGTCATTGCCCCTAGCAGTCAAGTTTCTACGGGAGAACTTTCTTGTGTTTAAACCCAGGATTTCAAGGGCAGATGAAAGTTTTTTTCGAGAGTAAAGAAAATGCTATCATTTGTGGTTTTGGCAGAACATCTGCATTTATTTTCCTTGAAACCCTTAGAAAAGAAGCCTATGGTGTATTCATTTGCAGACTATAGAATGCAAGCTACAGATGAAGCAAATGAAAGAGAGGAAAGACACACTTTGCTGCAAAGTTTTCTCAAATTGCTTGATCACGTGAATCTGCCTAATGCAGGAACTGCCAAACTATGTTCCCCAAAGAGCCAGGACATAAGGACTTTAGGTTTCATGGCTATGTAACTATTTTCACCCCTGCAATTGTTATGGGAGAACATCCATAGGTAACATTCAGTCAGGTGAATATAACTGTGTTCCAACTAATTTTATTTTCCAATCAGGTAATTAATTAGATTTGGCCTCTAGGCTATAATTTGCCTGTTCTTGGCCTAATGGAAGAAGACCTAGTATGTGTCAGTGTATCTTAGCAACACATAGAAATAAAATCATAAATGAAGGACTGCTACAGATCATTTTCAGTTCCTCAATTTTATCTACACGAATTTACCGGTTACTGTAGTTAATGTCTTATTAATATCATCAAGAAAGAAAGGGACTAATGTGTGTTATGCAGCTTAGTATCTATGACAAAGGTTGCTAGTCATCCTTAATAGACTGTTCTCTGCAGTTTCCTTAATAACGCAGCCCTAAAGGTCTATTAGGATCCATGACCACTGGAATAAAAGCTTATTTCCTAGGGCTGGGGAGATGGCTTTGTGCTTAAGAGACTTGTAGACCTCGATCAGAGATTTATGTGGGAGGGCTTAGCCCGCTACAAGGGGCACACACCTGGGCAGGCTGCCCTTACTTGTATAAGAAAGCAGTCTGAGCACGTCATGAGGAGCAAGCCAACAGACAGCATCCATCCATGGCCTCTGCTTCAGTTCACTTATTGATGGACCGTGACCTAAGGGTTGTAAGACGAAATAAACCCTTTCTTCCCCAAGTTGTTTTTGGTCATGGGGTTTTCTATCCCAGCAATAGAAACCCTAACAAAGACAACCAGTTACTTTTAGGGATACCAAGACACTATCAGTTTCTTATTCTGGCCTTTTCCTTCTTCCCTTCTCTTCTATTCCTTCACAAGCCTAAATGCAGACTACTATCTAAGGCTCTGCTTTGGATGGAGTTCAGGGTGGTATTCCCTCTGAGGTGGAACACAGAGTGAGTGCAAGAACATTACAGATGAGTGTTTTGGGTTTAAACTAGATTCTGTGGGACAATGGTCTGTATTCTGTCAATTATATTTTAAATAAACACTGATTGGCCAGTAGCCAGGCAGGAAGTATAGGTGGGACAACCAGACAGGAAGTAGAAGCAGGTCAAGGAGAACAGGAGAATTCTGGGGAGAGGAAAGCCCATTCCTCTGCAGTCCTGACCCTACCATAGAAGAAGTAAGATGTGACTGCCTCACTCAATAAGGTACCGAGCCACATGGCTAGCATAGACAAGAATAATGGGCTAATATAAATTATAAGAGTTAATAAGAAGCCTGCGCTAATGGGCCAATCATTTTATAACTAATGTAGGCCTCTGTGTGATTTCTTTGGGACTTAACGATTGTGGGAACTGGGCAGGACAGAAACCTCAGACAGCAACTAGAGATGAAAGTACCTATTAGAATTGGAAGAATACAGAGAGTAAATACAGGGAAAATTAGAGGAAATGCTTTAAAGAAACAGGAAGCAATATCTTCTACCATATGAAACAGCTGACTATAAGCCCCCAGGTTTGTCACCAGTTTGGAGTCATGATTAGAAACTGGATAGATGAATCTAGTTATACAGTTAGAAGTGAGATTTTGGCATCTTTTATTGTTAGTAGAGACTTGATTCCGAGAGCTGCAGGGTTAGGAGGCTAAATGAACTGGACTTGTGAAGCTGACTGAACAGTGCTCATACAATAACACCATAGCTGGGCTTCCCACCTCCTGCCTCTCTGCATGCCCTGTCATTGCTCCCTCTCAAAGAACTGTTCCCAAGGCTCTTCTTGGCAAGAACAGACTTCCTCATGGACCATCAGTGTCTAACCATGGCTCACTGCAGACCTTATGTTTAGAGTCTGCTCCCAACGTACTCAGCATTTTAGTTAAGTTGGATTAACACCATTCTTTGGAACCTTTCTCTACCACTCTGCCCTCAGGCTACCGTCTTGGTCTGGAATATCTTCCTGAACTTTGCCTATTGCAGATGGACCCATTACTTTCCATCCTCTCCCAAACGCTACATTCTATAGGAACTCCAACCTGCCAGAGGGGTCCACACCCTGCTCTTAACTTTAAGGCCTCCTGTATTTCTTCTACATAGTTTATTTTAAGCTGCCCTGCATTAAAGATATCTGCAAAAATACTTGTATTGACTTTAGGAGATGGAATTTCTTCTTCTACCCATGAGGGCTGAATTTAATTAGATGACTCTATAACCAGTCTACAAGAGGTACCTGGTGAACTATAAAATACAGATCCAAGTTCTTCTGAATGAAACAGAGTTTGTGAGTGGGGAAAGAGGAGAGAGGAGAGGAGAATTCACTAATGTGGAGTATCTACTTTGTGTTGAGTGCTTTCTAGAGTTCTTTCGTTTTATAAATCCTCACAAACTTTTAGAACACAGAGAATGTGAAATTCATTTCAGATGGTAACGTGAAGCCCCGGATGGTGATATGAATGAATATAGGTATACAATTAGTGAGGGCTGGAATTAAGATTTGAGTTCAAATCTCCTTTGCTCCAAGGCACTGACCTTTTCCATTATTGGAGAGGGGACATAAAATTTATTGCCCTAACTGGAATACTCCTGGGAGTAAAAAGGAGTGCTATTAATAGGTGCACAGGACAACTTAGGTAAACTGGGACTCTCCAGGGTGAGTGTCCCGTGATCACTCTAATTATAAACCACCCCTACTTTGTTCTCCATTTGCGTGAAACTAAAATAAATCCCCTATTGACATTTTACTTCTCTCAGTTATAGGAACTGGAAAGAGATAATGGGGTGTGGGGGAATCTTTCTTTACAAATGACTGGAAAGAGATTCACATTATCCAATAGGGTGGATAAGGGATGGTGTCTTCTCATGTTCCTTTAGGACAATTGGGGATCATCCTTGGAACTTTGTATTGCCTCCTCTTAGAAGACTGGAGTGAATAACTGTACTTAGGTGGCACTGAATGAGCTCATGTGGTTTGTACTGGTGTCAGGTACACCGGACCCCTGTCTAGCTCAGCTACATAGGGAATGGGTAATGACTAGAGCTGTAACATGGCTGCCTTTTGAGCTTTGATTTTGCACTGAGCCTCTTACTTGTACCACCTCACTGGTTTTGATTTATATACTATGGCATCCTGTAACATGAGGGGCCTGCTTTGTTGGGGTTTCTGTCCTGCCCAGTTCCCACAGCCAGCAAGTCCCAAAGAAATCACACAGAGAGGTCTATATTAATGATAAACTGATTGGCCCATTAGCTCAGGCTTCTTATTAGCTCTTGTAGCTTATATTAACCCATTATTCTTATCTATGTTAGCCACATGGCTCAGTACCTTTTCCAGCGGGGCAGGTCACATCCTGCTTCTTCCGTGGTCTGGGCAGGACTCAGGAGGAATGGGCTTCCTCCTTCCCAGAATACTCCTGTTCTCATTGCCCCACCTCTACTTCCTGTCTGGTTGTCACACCTATACATCCTGCCTGGCTAATGGCCAATCAGCGTTTATTTAAAACATGATTGACAGAATACAGACAATTCTCCCGGACCAGCATCCACTGTTCATGATAGCCATGTAAGGGAGGTCCTTCCTTATTCTTATTCTTCAGCGGGGGCGGGGGGGGGATATATGCTGACCAACTGAGTTGCCCTACATGACTCCACTATGAGAGTAGTGGAACCTAAATTGATTGGCTCCAAAGACCCACACCCTAACTAGTGAGTTCTGTGGCTCTTAGGAATTGATCAAGAGGCCAAATAATAGGTCACCACGAAGGTTCAGCAGTTAGCTCCCTTTCAGAGGTTCTAAGCACTGTGCCTGGCCATAGGTGGTCATTCCATCAATAACACAAGCCATTGCTATTTTCTAACCAGACCTCTGAGGAACAGATACTAAATGCTTGTTGACACTCAGTTTCTCTCATCCACATTTCCCTTTGGCTCACACCAAATCACAGGTTAGAAATATAAAGAAAATCACCATTTATCAAGCCAGTGCCACACCCTTGGTATTAATGTACCCAGCCTCTTTCTTTGCTAAAATACAACTATGATGTGTAAAAATACTACTTCATTGAACACAGACATGTCTAAAATGCAGTGAAGTCACTCTAGAATCTCTTAGTCCAATTTTCTCTAGACCACGGGCATCTAGACCACAGATGCACAGCATAAAAAACAAAACAAACAAATAAACAAAAGCCATTGCTTTTACTCAGGGAAACAAGAAGAGTTGACAGAAATACCATAGACATGGCATCAACTTAGGTTTTTAAAGACAAAGACGGTTCGTGATAATAAGGGTATTCCAAGATAAAGGACCAGTTAGAGACAAAGATGTAGAGGGGATTCCATAATGAGTCTGGGTGTAGCTGCGTTAGATGTGACGCTGGTGTGGGAAGGGGTAAGCCCAGAGATACGGGGTAAGGGCATCAGGTATGGCCACAAGAAGTGAATTACTTTAGAGTTCTCTGAAGTCCCCCAGGAGTTATGCTAATGTTTTATGTGTGTGGACAGGACAGTTATAAAATGTGGCCAGGGATAGTCTCCAGCATGAAGAGAAGCAAGGATGCCTGCCAAGCATTCTCTGGGCTCTGAAACGCTTTCAGTGGCAACTCAGGGATGTTTGCAGTCTGGATTCTCCTCTAAGGGGTGCTGATGGCTGGGTCGGCCAACAGTTCATGAGCATCCTTTGCTCGGGCTCCCAGGGGCATCTTTCCCTTCCATCTTTGTCTCATTTCTGGCAAAGCTTTGGAAGTGTGTGTGTGTGTGTGTGTGTGTGTGTGTGTGTGTGCGCGCGCATGCGCACACACGTGCACACTCTGAGACTCCTCTCTGAACACATCAGGGAGTGGACTGACAACTGGATTCCCCAGATGAGTTGGCATTTCACAATTAAGATGTGTAAAACTCTCATTGCCTTCACACCCTTTATGCTGGTATCTGGGCATGGATCCCTTGGGATAGCATTTCTATCATGGCTTCATGCCTTTTCCTGCAGTTTCCATGACGTTGTCAATACTGAACATATGAGATGATTATTATTTTCTGCTTGGGGGATGCACAAGAGAGAAATTCCTAAAACTATAAGAAAATGCTGTTGTGATTGTAAAAGACTTCATGAACCTGGCCGAACCTGTCCTAAGAGATAGGCAGCTCTTTAATTTCTGTTTCTTTGGAAGACTGTTGAGGTAAAAGGGAAGGAAACTGATGCCACACAAACTGTGTTTAGCATGGTGCTGGTAGAGGAGGCTCAACTTGGGTAGACTTTACCAAGAAGTTCCACCAGGCACTATGGGATGAAGTGAGTCTTTCAGCCCCACCTCACGGTGCACATGCAGAAGTCTAGCCTGGTGGCTTAGAGTGTGACCGCAGTTTGAAATTGAGAGGTAAGTGTTTAAAGTAGTAATTTCGTTGAGGTCTTTAAGATGAGCTGTAGTCTCACATAATAGAGTTGTTTATAAGAGGAAGATGAAGACAGAAAAGCACAGAAGAAGGACCTGGAAAAGACAAGGGAGAAGATGCCGTCCGTAAACAAGGAGAGCAGCCGCTGAAGACACCAATTCCTTTGATTCTTTAATTTAAGATTCTAGCTTCTGAAATTGAAGGGCATACATATCTGTTAATTAAACAACCTAGTCCATGGTCCTTCATTATGGCAGTCCTGGAAAGTTTGAGGGTTAGAGATTGCCAAGCATTTTCTTATTTTTAAGTTGTTTTCTTTTAAATTGATCTATTTTTATTATTTTTAGTTATGTCTTTGTCTGTGTGTCTGTATGGATGTGCCTGTGAGTGAAGATGAGGGCAGAAGCCAGAGAGGGCATGGAATCTTTCAGAGCTGCCGTTACAGGCATTGTCTCTACCTTCTGAGCTTAGAATGAGAGATGTGGCATAGGCCCAAGCTGACCAGCTCAGCTGCTATCCCGGCCCAGATCCAGCACCTTGTTTTGGTCCACCCCAACATCCACTCCACCTACAAGCTGTTTGTGTGCAGGGAGGAGCTGGCCCTGCAGAACCAGACTCAGGAACACCTCATTGCTATCAAAGATGAAAGACTGAAGCATGGCTATGATCCAAGGTGGTGGCAGTCGCCGGCACCCACCAGGAGACTACTGCAAGCACAATGGTCACGCCTGGTGAGCCTCAGGGCGGTCAGTATCGTGAGTAAGGACATATATGGTAGTCTGGAGCTTGTGTGGATATTGTCCCCAGATGCCCTGCCTAGCTGCAAGATCACCCTGATGCTGGGCAACAGCAGTACATCCAAGGTGAATCTCAGCAATGGTCAAGTGTTTAGGGTGCTTCCGAAAAAAGAGACCTTGAACCAGAACAATGATTTGTTGTAATGAGTATTTGTATATAAAGGTGTTTGTGGGAAAAGACACACACACACACACACACACACACACTGTCGCACACACTGTAGTTTGCAATGCCACTCCAATGAATGAATATTCGAAGGAGAAATGGGAAAGCTGGAGGAACAGAGCTATGTGTCAGTGCAGTGGAGAGAGGCAGAGCTAGAGATACCCCAGAGGTGACAGGTGTGGCAGAGGGATGTGATGGACGGAGGAGCTAACGCTAAACAGGGTCAGCAGAGTGGTGTGCAGCACCCTGGAGCTAGCACAGGCTCTGCCCTTGAACGCACTTCCTGGTCACAGGTTCGCGCTGGCTTAGGGCAGTGCCAGGATGTCTGAGATGGAAAATGATGCATTTACTGGATTAGGCCTCCTTGAAACCTCTCTACTGTGGGACAATGGTCTTGTACCCTGTAAAGATTTGTCAGTTGTATTGCTTTAGTAAAACACTGATTGGCCAGTAGCCAGGCAGGAAGTAGAGTCGGGGCAATGAGAAGAGGAGAATTCTGGGAAGAGGAAAGATGCAGTCTGCAGTCGTCACCCAGACACAGAGGAAGCAAGATGAGAATGCCTCGCTGATAAGGTACCAAGCCACGTGGCTAACACAGATAAGAATTATGAGTTAATGTAGGGTGTAAAAGTTAATAAGAAGCCTGAGCTACTAGGCCAACCAGTTTATAATTAATGTAGATCTCTGTGTTTCTTTAGGACTGAATGGCTGCTGGACAGGGCAGGATAGAAACCTCTGTCAATACCTCTGCATGGTCTGTGCTGCCCTCGAGGGGGGGGTGTCCTGTTGGTGTCTATGATCTCTGTTACAGTGAGAGCATGTGCTAGTGTCTGTGTTCTTTGCTGCTGGCCAACAAAGAGGGCTGAGGTCCTTTTGGTCTGTGCTACCAACAGAGGTCAGGCTGATGTCCATATTGCCACTGAAATCATGTTTCTAGGCTTTCATCTAGAGCCATGTTCATGCCCATGGTTCATGTTGGTGTCTGTAACCCTGCTGGAGCTGGGGTTATGTGTTCTTGCTCATGGCCTGTCTTGCCACTGAAGGCCATGGGGGATGTCAGTGGCCTATTTTTGCCACCTGAAGCCATGTTGATGTCTGTCACCTGTACTCCCACGGTGGGCCATGATAGTGCCCATGGTCCATGTTGTAGTCTAGGACCCTGTGGATGCCCAATGTCTGTGCTCCCTCTGGAGGCCATGTTGATATCCATAGTCCATGCTATCACCAAAGGTTGTGTGGATGTCCAAGACCTGCGTTACGACTGAAGACCATAGGGCTGTTTGGGGTCTGTGAGACCACATGATGCCATATTGATGTCCTTAGTCTGTACTGCTTCTGTGGGCCACATTAGAATCTGGAGTCCATGTCACTGCTGGAGGCCATGCTGATGTGTGTGGCCTGTGTTGCCACCGGAAGTCATGTTGGTGTATGTAGTCCGTGTGACTTCTGAGGGCTAGATTGGTATCTGTGACCCTGCTGCAGCCATCCAGGGACTGTGTTGATGTCCATGGCCTGTGTTACCACCAAAGGACATGGGGATGTCCATGGTCTGTGCTGTCACCTGAAGCCATGTTGATGTTGTGGCCCTTGCTGTGGGCAGAAACCACGTGGAGTCCATGATCCCTACTGCTGCTGAATATAAAGAATGAGGAAGATTCCTTTTCAGTGGTATTGATGACCACAGATTCGCTGTTGAAAATGAGAACCATGGAAGGCTTCTGTGACCACCTCTCCCTGTTCTGCCGCTCCCCCCAAAAGAAACAGTCTAAACAGGAAGCCATTGAAGAGAACACTCAAGAAGTGTGATAGGGATACTGAATTGTAGCTCTCCACAATTGATGGCTTCCGGTAGGGGTGGAGGAGGACTCCATTTTCTTTAGGGGGCTTTCCCCTGGGAGTTTGACCATACTTCAGTGAGTATATGGGCAACACAAATTGGACTTGGTATTTCTTCTTCTTCTTCTTCTTCTTCTTCTTCTTCTTCTTCTTCTTCTTCTTCTTCTTCTTCTTCTTCTTCTTCTTCTTTTGTTTTGGGGAGGTCCTAAGGTGGGCGGGTGGGCTTGGGAGGATGGGGAAGTGAATGTGATTGGGGTACATTATGTGGAATTTCCAAATAATAAATAAAATATAATAATATTAATAATAATAATAGATGCACTACCACTCACTGTAGTGGCACATTTCATTTGTATTTTTAATAAATAAAGCTTGCCTGAAGATCAGAAGAGTAAAACAGCCACACTGGCCAGTCTTACAGACCAGGCAATGGTGACACACACCTTTAATCTCATTAGCCACACTAGTTTGCCATAGAAACCAGGAGGTAGTGATGCACGCCCTTAATCCCGGAACTAGAGAGGATTATAACACGGGAGGAGTCAGCTCTCAGTCTCAGTCTCATTCTGAGATTCCTTGAGGCAGGATCGCCATTTTCAGACTGAGATCAACGTGATATCCAGTGGCTAGCTGTTTTGCCTTGTTGGTCTTCAGATTGAACCCTAATATCTGTCTCTGAGTTTTTATTAGTTATGCTTCAACGCCCAACCAGCATTTCAAAGGGTTCTGCGGTTTCAAACCCCAGGCTGCACACTTGCACGGGAGGCACTTTAACCCCTGAGCAAGTACCCCAGCTTCCAGCACAGGCCTTTCTGCAGGGCAAATTTTCACATTTCCATTTAGAGAAGCTCTTGAAAGTTTCTTTATGACAGGTCCAACTTGCTAGTCACACTACTCCTGTGCTCCAGGCTCACTACTGGTGAGAGTCAGTTGAAGGCCAGCACTCTACACCGTGATGGCTGCTCTCATGTGTGGGAGGCTAAGTGTCCAGTGAAAGGAAGCTGCCATAGCAGGGAGGTGGCAGCCTGAAGGAAGGTGCCATGCTTGGGAGCATTGGAGGGCAGCATTAGCTCTCACCAGTCTGCTCACCAGTGTGCCATTGGAAATGTCATCAACTGCCTGTTCTGGAATGTTCCGCTTACCGTTTCTGGACTACAGCTGACCAAAAGTAACTGAAAGCATTGAAAAAAGGTGACAGATAAAAGGGGCTGCTTCATTCACTGTAGAAGCGCTACCGGGCAGATAAATGCATGTATGAGCTCGTGAGTTTGGAATGGTGGCTCTCGCCATACTGGTGTGTTTCAGTTACTCTGTTAAGGTAAACATGCAACCAAGTTCTCTTTTTTTTTTAAGTAGAATTTTAAAACTTAATTTAATAGTAAAAAATTTTCCTAATTTTCATCAAACTTCCCAAGTACCGTCTCGCTTTCCCTTGCTGAGTCTTAGGGTTATCTGAGAACCACTTTCTCTGACCAGCAATTTATGAGCTCAGCAGGGCAGAAGGAGCCCTTGCAAAGGGCACTAGGATCCAGTGCTCCATCTTGCCTGACACTGTACATGTTGGTTAGGCTTGTCTGGTGACCACACACTGATCTCAGTTTCCTCGTTCTGATGAAAGGAGGCAGGTCTGAGAAAGCATCCCAGGCCTGCCTTCCGGCTCCATGTGCACCTTTGTGTAACTTTTTTTCCTTCTAGTAAAGCTTAGATAGGTTTAATGACAGAAAGTTAAGAAAAATTTCTGGCCAACTTTCTTTCAACACAATGTCACTTTGAATACATCTGATCAGGAATACTTTGCACAATTAAAGGAGACAGATTGCTTCACGGGGACAAAGAGCTGAATGTATAAATTAAACATCGCATTGCTGTTCGTGCCTTTCTAGCACAGGTCTGAAGTTTCCAAGGCAGGAATGAGTGTGGAAAGTACCGTCCTTCAGGGGACTCCACAGGTGGCAGCTCGCTGTCTCGTCTTTGGCTGGTCCTTTCCCTCTGTTTGGTTCTCAGGGTTCACCCCTGGACTCTTTCCTTTCCTCCGGTTGAATTGTAACTCAGAAGTTAGATAAAACATTTCCATTGACCTGCACTGTGAAGTTTGCATTAGCTTCCTTTAGTTTTATTAAGAAGTTAGGAGTGATGCCTCAAGCACTGGCACTTGCCTCAATTCCCAGGACCTCCATGCTGGAAGGAGAGCACCGACTCTCATTAGAAGTCCCCTGACCTCTACACACAAGCATATACACATAATTTAAAAGGCTAGAAAGTCATCTACTCTGAAGGGTTTGAGCTTTTCAAATGACTCACTGGCACAGACTAAGTTGGATTTGGATCTTAGTCTGTCCATTTGTTTGTGTGACTTTGAGTACTTGCTCAAGCCTTGGTCTCATCATCCAAATGTTAGAGATGTCATGACCATGTTCAACATAGCATGATGTATTATAAAGTGAAATGCCACAAGTCAGCACACACCTAGCGTATGGCCAAGGGAGTATAGTCATCATCATGATGGTTGGTGGCTTGTATATGTGTATCATTTGCACTTTAATTGTGAAGAATGTGCTGGTTAAAGTTTTTAAACATAATTCTTAAGACCAACTCCCAGTGGCCTCCAGAGAGTGTGTGTCCTGAGTGTATAGGGAACAGAGCAAATGAGATTCTGTTGTAATAATCCGATAATTTTTCCGTGAGGGATGACAGGATTTTTCAAGCCTTTCCCTGGGGGAGAGTTTGATAAGAGCTTTGGGTTGATTACTTTTTTCTATCCTGTGTCCTGTCTGTCTGATAAGCTCCCAATCTCCACATTTCACATTGTTTTATCTTTCCAGGCTGCACCCATCTCCTCTCCATCACCTTTCCGGTTGTTGGAGTGAAACTGAGGGGAGACAGGGAGCTGCGGGGGCCCTGGGGAGGGATGGCTACAGCCTGAGGCAAGTGGACAGGCTGGTGCCACCTCAGGAAGTGTCGCTGTGGATGTGGGAATTAATGTAATCTACAGGACACAGGTTCTTGCACTAATCTGTATCCAAAGCCGGGCTGTCACATGGCGCTGGAGCTCCAGGCCTCCTCTAACTCTGCCTTGGACCTGATCAAATGTTGGATTTTTACAATAGCTGTTTCAGGTCAATGTGCTTTAAAAAAAATCCCATTATTATCTTTTGGGACCCAGTGGTTGTCTAGGAACCATGGACTTTTACTCAGAAACATTCAGCTGGGAATCGAGGCCAATGGGAAGAGCCATACCTTTCTCAAAGCATTCCCGCGATACCCACACAGCTGGGAATCGAGGCCAATGGGAAGAGCCATGCCTTTCTCAAAGCACTCCCGCGATACCCACACAGCTTGCTATTCTCGTGGCACCCGGTTGTGGTGGGCTGACCCTAGCTGGTCCTTTATAACTGCGCAGATGTGTTTGCATCTGTACACGCCACTGCCTCAGTGGCTCATTCTGAAGAGCTTCTTTGGAGAGTGCGTTCAGTTTTTACTGATTGCTTCATCTTGACCCGGAGTCCTTGTAGGTTCTGTTGGGATGGAGCCCCAAACAAGCTTGGAGTTGCTCTGATGAGGCCCCTTTTGGAACGTTCAGAGAACCCGAGGAGGGAAGACAGAACCTGTGCCTGACTGGGGACTGTTATGGACTAAGGCTTGCGCCCTTCCAAGCTTTGCAGTTGAAAGCCCAGCGTCTGCTGAGATGATCCTGGGAGGAAGTGGCTTCTGAATGTGGAACCCTTTGGCTGGAGCAGGGGCTTTGTAGGATGGGACAGGAGAATATCAACCTCTTCTTCTCCCCACTGTGTGTGGCCACAAGGAAAAGGTGGCTGTATCAACCACTATGAGTGTCTTTACCACACACTGGATCACCCACTATGTGTAGCTACAAGGTAAATACAGCTCTCTCAACCCACTATGAAAGTCTTTACCATTCATTGGATCTGCTTGCACCTTGATCTCCGATTCCTTATTTCCAGAACTGGGAAAAACAACTGTCTTCTTCTGAGTAGTCTCCCCTGGTCTATTGCAATTTGTTACAGAGCCCTGCACTAAGACAAAGACTGTAGTGGCCACTGCTTTGCCCAATGTCAGCGTGAATCACCTCCTATGACACATTACTGTGCTCTAGACTGAAAGCTATGAGGTCTGTTTCCCAGAAGGCTGATGGCAGGAGACTCAGTTGTGATTTAGGTTTCCTTATTAAGCTATACCTGTGCAAGGATGCTGCTAGGTACTACTAAGCTTTTTCTGTTTATATTTCTGGGAAATAAGATGACTCATGGCAGGGGAGGCATTTGATTTTGTGCGTGGCTATAGCAGAGATCCCTGTGGAAGTTCGTTTGGAGCATCATTAAGTGAGCATGCCCAGTAAGTACTCTGCTAGGCAGCTGGTGGCTGCATCTTTCTGAGTAGAGCAGAGGTCAACAGACTTAGGAGCCCAGTTCCTCTCTGTGGCTTTGATAGCTATTTCTGAAGCTGTGCCCTCCAAGTTCCTCTGGAAGTCAAAAGCCCCATGGAGGCTGAGGAGTAACACAGAGCGGTGAAGACATGTGTTGGACCATGTCAATGGGAGGTACTGGGATACCTAAACTCTTGGATCAGTCACCTGAAGCTCCTTGATCAATCATTTCTCCTTGCTGCATTTTTTCAGAGGATGATGTGTACACCTAGGATAGTACACCCTAAGGTAGAAATGGAAACATTTCTTATCTTTGCATTTTATTGTCTAATATTGTCCCAACAGCACTGTAATCTGAGTGCTATTATTTTACTTTTAATTTGAAGCTATCACCATCATTATCACCACAAATCTATCTATGTTACATTACTGGTCCAAGTCCTACTCACAAATCACCAACTTAATCCTAAGACTACACTTATGGAACAGTCCTATTCTCTAGAAGAAGACCGAGGGGCAGAGGACTGAAGCACCTTACTCATGGCTACAGCATTAGTATGTCATGGAACAGGGCCAGGGAGTCCAGCTACCTAAGGACACAGAGCTGACATAGAGCACAGCACAGACCCTCGTTCTTTGTAATGACACTGTGTTCTCAAGTAAGGAGAGATTGTTCGCATCTATCCCAGGCTTCTGAATCTACTCTTTGGGATACATAATTTTTAAAATCCTCAGAGGTAATTAATTCTATTGCAAAGTTCTGGTCCAGTAGCCCAAGGCTCCTCTATCTTGCCTCTCAGCTTAGTTAGGCGTATTTACCATTTTTCTGGACTACTGGTTCCTTAAGGATGAGCTGTTGTCTGACTCGTGTAAGTGTTCCTTCAGTGCCCAATTCTGGACTGGCCTCAGTAGTTTCTATAAATGCCTGCAGTTAGAACGGAACAGTGTCCCAAGGTCTAATCACTCTATGGCAGTGACCTCAAATGTTACCACACACCAGCACCCCCTCGAAGGTCTTCAGAGCACACATCATCCATCGGATGCAGTTGTTCAAGGATTTGCATTTCTGATGAGTGCCCAGGAAGTGCTGAGACCTTGGGAGCTACACTTAGCAGAATGTTGGTTTAGAACAGTTCCAGAGCTTTGAAGGATGCATGGGAAACACAGACAAGAAAGAGTGGCATTGTCATGGTATTTAGAGCCCACATTTGTAGGAATGACTCAGCCTGTCATTTTGTGAGCACATGCTCCATAAATTAAGACTGGGACAAATGACATCTGACGGCTTGCGCTTTGAGATGATTGCGCCTTTAATTTTACCTCGTTTAATAACGTGGAAACTATCATCAACTAATCGGGACGACATGATCAATTTTTCCATTCTTTTAAAATGTTAACAATGCATCGTGACGGAGTAGCAGTCCATTTACTGACTATTGATTTGAATGTAGCACATTTCACAAAATCCTCTTCGTGTTAGAAACACACAAAATCTGATATTAAATAACAACTGGCAAGATGGAAGAAAAATAAATATCCGTGTGATCTTATTTTTCTTATACTTTGCCGTTAGAGTGGAGAAGTCTGATTGTGAAGACTGTTAGCACATGTGCACACTGAACCCACAAGTGATCTAGGAAGACTTGAGAACCCTCTTGTCATCCTAGGGATAGGAGGAACTGGAGGAGCAGAAGTCATCGATATGACCCTTTCCTCTTCAGTAAGACACAGGGGTCTCACATTCTGAGGAAGCACCCAGAGGATGGGGACCTCTTGGCGAGGGCTTGGAAAATGGTAGGTAGGAAGGACAGAAAGTTCTCCCTGGAAAGTGGGCATCAGGGTCGGCTTTGGTTTATTGCCATAAGGTCAGTTCTCATGGCTTCTCTTGAAGGTTGAGCCATCCTGGTTGGCAGTTTTTTGTAATATTTCTCTTTTTCCTTTCCACTAACACCATGAGTTCTTTGAGTGTTGGTAAAATTTCCTACTCAGCCCCAAATATCTAATGTCAATAGTATAAAGTCTCAGCTCATGTTCATTGATTTTGATTTAAAAAACAGTGCTATCTTGTGGCGAGGGCTACATCCAGATATGTGACCCTGATGACAGAACTGTGTATGGCCAGAACACAATACATGTGAATGTTTGTATTTGTATTTATGTGGAAGTAACAATGATCTATGTAAAGAGTAAATTGATTGGCAGCATGCTTGTACATTAGGTACGGGCATAGTGAGTACTCAAGATTTTCTGTTATACTAACTTTAGCAACTGGTCTGTCTGTCTGTCTATTTATCTAAATATCTATCTATCTATCATCTATCTATCTATCTATCTATCTATCTATCTATCTATCTATCTATCATCTAAGTATCTATCTACCATCTATCTATCTATCTATCTATCTATCTATCTATCTGTCATCTATCTATTATCTATCTATCTATTTATCTATCTATCTATCTATCTATCTATCTATCTATCTATCTATCTATCGGCAGAAGATCTCACTGTGGCTCAGTCTAACCTGGAACGCATTACATCGTCCACTTTGGCCTCAAACCCTTGATTCTATTGCCCTAGTCTCTCAAAGGTTGAAATTATATGTATGTTCTACTGTACCTGACTCAAAACTCTGCAGTTGAAATTATAAGGTATCATGAATGTCACAGATTCTTTTATCCTTCTTCCATTATTCATCCTTCCTTCTTATCTACCAAACCACCTGATTGCCTGTCTTTTACCAGGACCTAGAATCACCTAGACGACAAATTTCTGGGTATGTCTGAGGATTTTCTATGTCAGGTTGATTGAACTGGGAAGACCCACCCTTACCAGAGGGAGCATAATTTCATAGGCTGGGGTCCTAACTGGAGGAAGTGTGGTTTCATAGGCTGGGGTCCTGACTGCAGGGAGCATCATTTCATAGGCTGGGGTCCTAACTGGAGGAAGTATGGTTTTATAGGCTGGGTCCTAACCAGAGGAAGCGTGGTTTCATAGGCTGGGGGCCTAACTGCAGGGACCATCATTTCATAGGCTGGAGTCTTGTTCTGAATGAAATGGAGAAAAGAAACTGAGTGTCTGCTTTCATCTCTATCTGTTTCCTGACTTTGGATGCAATGTGATCAGCGGCCTCAAACTCCCGCGCCTAGGACTTTACAGCCGGGCTGGATGGTAAATCTCAGCCCTGCCTACTTTAAATTGCTTTCGGCAAGTGTTTTACAGCAACAATGAGACCTGTAACTAATACACTGCCTTTCATCCACTCATATTTGGTTTAGTTAACTATTTACTGAACAAACTTGTCCATCTCCATTAGAAGGCTGGGGTATAATGGAAAGTGCCCAGAGTTGGTTGCTCTATGCCCTATTCATTCAGTCCTTGAACAGTGCCAGCTCTAATAGACAATGGGGGTGTGGGCATTGGCATCTGTCATGGCTGAGAGGTGGACCGTGGACCATAGCCAAGCGACTTCATGGCACTTCAGAGAGCCATTCAAGTCTGTGTTTCCCATCAGAGTCCTTTGGGAAGCCACTTGAAGCCGTGAACTGTGATGGGCACATTTACAACTCTATGGCATTATTCATCACAGCAATATTTTATTTAAAGAAACCAATAAAGCAGATGGAAAATGGTGAAGATGTGACTATTTTAGGTGGCATGTTTGTTCAGCAGCGGGCACAACAACAGAGACGCAGAGGGGCAGATGAGATGGGAAACACCAATTATTTTAATTTTCTTGAAGAAGGGAATTGAGATTACAGTTCTGACCTTCACAAGGCAGAAAATCATCTGGAGTTTAGAAGATTCAAGATGGTCATGAGACACTTGGAAGAGCCAAAAAAAAATGAATCTTGTAACTTATATATAACGCTTTGGAGAAGTTGAATTCACTGAAGTACTTCAGTCTCCTTATAGGCTATTGGGAGATGAAGGCACTACATTATTTAATTAAAATGCATGAAGATTAAAATGAAATAACATTTCCAAAGCAGTGGCAGTGATGCTACCTACAGTTCAATGCACCCTGGCTCCATCTTGCCTTCAACACCTAGAATATCCTTTTGTTTTCTGCATAAATGCTATAACCTATGCTGAAGAGTAACCAGAATGATGAAGGACTTGCCCTGTGTTCTGTTAAAACGTGAGAAACTACTCAGGTACTATGAATCTTTTGTCTTTTACTAAACAGAAGCTACTTGGGAAGGGACACTGTTAGGACATTTAGCTATGGAAGAACTTTAGGGAAAGGGGGCATGGATACACAGAATAGGTTTCTGAAAATGCCCTTGAGTAAAAGCCATCTTTAGCTCTACTCAAATATGGTGTGGGAGGGGAGCATCCTCCAACAGCACAGTAGTTCTTGCTAGTGAGTACAACCGAAGGGGAGGGACCATATGGGCCAGGAGAGCACATGGTGTCCTGGACGGCCCAGGGACACTGGGAATGCTGTGGATCACCCCATGTAGAAGACCAGGAGACAGCAGCCATAAAGTGGGAAAGCAGCCCAGTGTGCAGACAGCCCATGCCCTGTGAACAAGCCCCAGGAGCTGACTCAGGTAGCGACCCGCTCCATTTCTGCTGCTGTGATAAAGTACCCTGACTTTATTTTATAGGCAAAAGCATTCACTTTGGTTTATGGTTCCAGAGGAAAAAAGAGTCTATCACAGAGAGAGAGTATATGGCAGCAAGTGACAGGAACAGAGAGACTGCTCCTGCCACACACACAGGAAGCAGAGAGAGCAAAGTGGAAGTGGGCGGGGCTATAAATTCTCAAACTCCACTCCAGTGAGTACCTCTTGAAGCAATCTCTGTGTCCCGAAAGTTCTATAGTATCCCCAAACAGTGCCATCAACCGGGGACCAAACATTAAAATACCGCAAGGCTGGGGGAGGGGTGTCAAGGGAAATAGCAGCATGTAAAACATAGTCAGGGATATTGGAAGAGTTCAAGATTTCTCTGAAATAGGGGAGGGTTCTCAGAGAGACAGAGATGTGATATAAGATCCTGGCTGTAACAGACAGAACAACGACCAAATGAACAACTACCACTGACGCCTGGGTCTCTGCCATTTAGCACGTGACCTTGTGAAAGCCATTTTACCTCTTCAAGGCATACATGTAAAATGCAGTAATAATTCAGCCCTGGGTTAGTATTGTGTGCACATGTGTGTGCTTCCATGAAGACACAATGCATCATGGGTAATGGAATATCCTGGTACCCTGCTTGCTTATTTATTTGTTTATTTATTGCTGTTTTCCCTCACGCTTGGTGAAGGTGGCGAGTGGGGCAGAGTTGTCCATGTGCTTTCTCTTGAGGCCCCGTCCCTTTTCTACAGTTTTTCCCTTTGGTGGAGACGGTCGTGGTAGGGACCATGGCAATGCCCTGCTGCCACATTTAACTTCACAGAACAAGGAGTTAAAAGATTTCAAAAAATGTCCTGGCCTCGCGGTCTCTGTCACCTCAACTCCTCAGTTGGGTGTTAGGATACCTAGGATGCACTGTGAAGTACACACAAGACTGCTGCGGCCCAACTGAATCTCCATTATTGTGTTACTCTTGAGGCATTATGACGCCTGAGAGGGGTCCCAACGCACGGTCGTCCCTCTTTCCCCCATCTACAAATTGGGGATGAAAGTCCTGAAGCCTGAGGCTATTGTTTGATCAAAAGAGATGAAATAAATTTCCCGGCATACAAGAGATGTAAGAAAAAAGAAAATGAACAAAAATAAAAATGATAAGAAATAGCAATCTGTTACCGGAGGTATACACACTTACACACTTCCTGTGTAAATGAGCTATATATTCCATAGCTTTTTTTTTTGTATTTGAACTAGAAATGGATTCAGAAAAAAAATGAAGCAGTGAACGAAGCCAGAGGAGCTCGGAAGTTTCTCGACATGGAGAGAAGACACAAAGCCCCGCTAGACTGTTCTCCGGCCCTGAGGGCCTGTTCAGGCTAAGCCACAGGAGTATTCTGGACCCTGCAGCCTGAAGGGCATTAACACAGCACCAGTAACGGGGTTCTGGGGAAGAACCTCAGCTTTCAGTGGCGCCTCACAGCTCTCAGGCCCTGTGGAGCTCACGCTTGCTTGTTTTCCTCGCAAAGCTGCTGCGGACTCATCTTTGTGGAATGGTGTGAACTCCACAGTCTGGGCCCCTCCGTTTAGAAATGGCATCTGAGAGTCCACTTTTCCAAAGCATGGCTTGTCTGGAAGAGGTCACTGGGCCGTCCTGTCAGATACAGAGGTCTGGCTGATTTGTCCAGCCTGTCTCAGCTCTGTTCATGAGCAGCCATGGGCAGGAAGAGGGGACAGGCATCTGAGGGCTACTAACTGCCCCTCAGGCACCTCTTCAAGGGTTCCCACAATTCTGCTCGCACAAATGGATTCTGAGGATGCAGAGACTGCTTTAGACCACCCACAGAAGCATAGGATTGTGAAATGATTTATAACTCACGTCCCATGGTTCTCCTCAATATCACAGAGCAATAGCATTAGCTAAGTCAAGATTTTTATGTGTGTGAATGTATGTTGCACATGATGTGTGTGTGTGTATGTGTGTATTTGTGTGTGCTTGTGGAGACCAGGGGTTCACACTGACAGCCTCCTCAATTACTCTCTTTTTCTAACATCCTATACAGAATTTTTTTTTTTGAGAAAAAGTCTGTCAGTTAACTTGAAACTTCTCAGTTTGACTAGACTGACAGACAAGTAAGCTACAGGAACACCCAGGAATTCTCTCGCCAGTATAGAGGTTACAGGGACTCATTGCTTTGTCCCGCTTTTCTACATGGATTCCAGGAATCAAACTCAGGTCTTCACACTTGCAGACCAAGCACTTTACCAACCCTCTTCCCAGCCCCTAAAGAGAAGGTTTTGATGTTAGAATTCAAGTCTGTGAACTCTTTGCTAACATTTTTCTTTTTAAATCCTCCTAACCCTTTTCTGGCCCAGTTTATACATTTCAGAAGTTGAAGTGAGAATAATAACACAGCAGATGAGTTATGCTTTGTGAACGATAAGGTAAAGGGCCTGAAACTCAACCCCCATTTCAGTGTCTCAGCTCCGAATGGCATTCATAATCATTGACAAGCAATTCAGCCCCTCACCGCAAATTCTCTCAAAAGCTTTAGGTGCAGAGTGGATTCATTACACATCAGACACCGCAATAAAACATGGCTCACTCCTCCACTCTGCTTTTTAACATCCTTTACATCTCACAGACTCCCCCAAGTCTTTGTCTTACAGGTGTTCTCCAATTCTCCAAAGAACCCGTCCAACAAGTTTCCTGGAAGGCCTTTGCTCCCTTGGCTACCTTTCCTGGCTTTGTCCAGAAGCAAAGGGCCCCTTGAGTTAGTACTGAACATCAGATCTTTTCCACTTGAGAAGAGAATGACAGAGTGACGGTCACGCATACTTGCTTGGATAATTGGAAGGAAAGGGGAAATTAGCTACAAGAACCTAGAGGGGCAAGAAATATCACATTCTAGGGTAGATGCTCAGAACCCACACATCTTAGCCTTGACCAAATCTCTCAACTGCAAGTTGTCTGAGCAGACTACGGAGACAGGAGATTCCTTCAGTTCTAAGTCACTACCTTAGCCCATGAGCTGAGTGAAAGACTAGGGGTGTCGCTTAGAAGGGGAGACAGGCTTCTCCTTTTCCATTTGGCGTGTGTTTCTGCCTTGAGTTTGCTGGTACACTTCACGTCTGTTTGCGTAGAGGGCTGGATACCAGGAGAGAGAGGGCAGGGCTGGGAAAGGGAGCGGGTGGGCAGCTTAGAGTCTCAGTGTTCGGATGGTCCTGATGGAGATCTGGACAGTAGCCAGTCTATAGTTATCCTTTATGCCTTAGCAATAAGACCGGCCGCCAGGAGTGAGGATAGGCTGCTTTGGATGGGAGCAGGGACTGCTGATGGCTAGCGAGAGTCTGGCCAGGGTGTGAGCTCTGACCCTCCCTCGTCTGAAGCCGTGCCTGCCAGGTCTTCTGAAGAACTCTCATGTACACTCAAGAGAGCTCCAGCGTTTGAACACATGCCGTGCATAGGATGATGAGCTTAGCCTGACATGTTCACAGCAGGACCAGCTCAGTGAGGGAGCCCTGCTTTCTCTGTGCCCTTTAAGCTTTGGGCATTCCCACGTCTCTATGACAAGCTACTTATCCCAAGGCCTGTGAGGCCCCGAGGAATGAGCATGGGGAAAGGGTGAGACGGCGTGTGAGTTTGGAATTGCAAACCAGGAGTGGGCATTTTCAGATTGCTCCCAACGCTTGAGAAGCGTGGGATTCGCCCCAGTGCCCTCAGGGGGTGGGAAACATCGGAGAAGAAATAAAAGTTTTTGTGACTGAGGTTGTAGCTCAGTTGGTAGAATGCTTGCCTAACCTGCATGAGGTCTTGGGCGTGACCTTGTGCCCAGCACAAGTGCAAAGCAGAGTGCGGTGGCACACACCAGGAAACCGAACACTCCAGAGGAAGAGGCGGCGGGACCAGGAGATCAAGATCAGCTTTGGCTACAAAGTGAGTGTGTGTGGCACCATGAGCGATGTATTTGGTGCTGGGGCTTAACCCAAGAACTCATGCAGGGTGGGCAAGCACCCTCTGAACTGAGCGATACTCCTGCTCCACCTCTATGGACAGTACAAATGACCCCAGAGAGGCAGGTCCTATGTGCACCTCAGGCGATCCGTTCAGTTCTCAACAGAACCTCGGAACTCAAACACACGCCTGGCTTTATGTTTAGGAGTGTTTGGGCATTCACAAAGAGCTTTCACACATGTGATGTCAGCCACCCTTACGACGACTCCCACCAAACACAGAGAAAAAGCGGTACCCTGTCTAATTTAAAGATGGAGAAACTGACGCAGAAGCTAAGTGGATGCAATGTGTCAGTGGCCGGCCTTAAATGCCCATGCCTGTGGAGAGTGGCCCTTGAGGGAGGACCAATGGTTTGGGGTCTGCTCATTGGTCTTTGTTTCTTTGGTAAATTTGACCCAAACTGAAGTCACATGGGAAGAGGAGAACTTTGTTGAGAAAACATCTCCATCAGATTGCTCTGCAGGCATATTCTAACACTATACCTTAGGGAAGCAATGTAGAAAAGGCATCAGACTAGAACTAAGATTCAACATGGCTCCTAGATAAAGGCACTTCACAGTATGACTTGGAGAGCTCTTTCTTCTTCATCTATAGCACTGACAGAGAGTCCCGGGCAGCCAATTTCCACAGGTCATACAGTCTCAAAGGG
The DNA here is from genome assembly GCA_004026605.1 of Ondatra zibethicus. NCBI lineage: Eukaryota > Metazoa > Chordata > Mammalia > Rodentia > Cricetidae > Ondatra > Ondatra zibethicus. The sequence continues at coordinate 270,738 of PVIU01000572.1, read as the reverse complement.
ACCCATGAGTCTCTCCACCATTTTCAATTTCTGATGCAGATTTGGGTCTTGACTAGTCCCACTCCACCCTCAAGCTCACGCCCACGGCAGACTCTTAGAACATATGGAACTCTTCATGGGAGTCTGTTCCACCCTGTCTCTTCCCAAAGCCTCAGCTAGCCTTGGATACGTTCCTCCCGTCTTTTCTTCAACTGAACTGGCTGCCTGATTCCAGCCTGTGGCTCAGCAGCCCACCTCCCCAAGCCCTATGTCCCTTGGCTGTGCTTTTCAGACACAAGACTTGGAATCAAATATCTTTATGGAGTTCACCTTTGCAGGCTTATGCCTGAACCTGAACTCTGTCATGCTTCATAGAGATACTTGATCCAGGTCCTTGGAAGGTCTATTAAATCATTTTTTTAATGTCTAAGGGGATTTCCCTTCCCTTGATCCTTACTCAACAGGAAGTCATCTTGGCCTCCCTTTCCAGAAGCCAGGATTGCTTGTTGTCTACACTGTATCTATAAAAAAACAAATGAACAAAGAACAAAACAATTTTCAATTAATTTTTAAGTTAGGATACAAAGTAGTAGATCTGATTAAACAAGTTCATACGTATATGCTAATAGGCTCTGCCTTCTGTCATCTTCCCCCCATCTTGCTGATCCATTAAATGGTCCCTTCTTCTGTTTCAAGTTACAGATATCCCACTGCCTTCTCTTTCCCTTCCTCCCATCCCTAAAATCTCTTTGTCCCTCTCCTTGTCCCCTTTTTATTTCTCTTTCTCTCTCTCCTTCCCTCCCTCCTCCCCACGCCCCCTTCTCTCTCTCTCTCTCTCTCTCTCTCTCTCTCTCTCTCTCTCTCTCTCACACACACACACACACACACACACACACACACACACATACACACACACATACACACACACACACACACACACACACACACACACGGATTTCAATCTAGACTCTGAATCTGAATGGGAGAAAACACGCGATGTTTATCTTTCTCAGCCTGGTTTGTTTTGCTTAGAATGATGACTTCACTGTCATTTGTTCCTCTACGAATGTCATGACTTTTTATAAATGACTGATTAAAATTCTGTCGTATATATGTAGCACGTTTTCTTTATTCATTCTTCTGTTGATGGACAGCCAGGCTGGTTCCAGGTTTCAGCTAGGGAAAAGAGCAGCAAAAGGCATGGATAAGGAAGTATCTCTGCGGCCTATTGACTTGGGGTCCTTCCATTGGGAGTGAGAAGGTTGGGTCACATGGCAGATCTACTTTTAGTTTTGTGGGACACCTCCGTACTGATTTCCATAGCAGCTACAAAAGTTTATGGTCCTCCAAGTTCCTCCTAGTAGTGAATAGAAATCCCATTTCTCACGTTCTCACCAGCCTTTCTTTTCTCAACGGCAGCCGTTCTGATGGGGTGATGGTGTAGGAGGGTCTTCTGTTTGTATATTGCCCTCATTGGTTAAATAAAGAAAACTGCCTTGGCCTTTTGGTAGGACAGCCCTTAGGTGGGCGGAGTAGATAGAACGGAATGCTGTGAGAGAGAAGGCAGTGTGGCAGACGCCATGCTTCTCCAGCACAAGATGGACACGGGTTAGACTCATGCCGGTAAGCCACAACTAAAGTGGCAATACACATTAATGGAGATGGGCTAAAATAATATGTGAGAGTTAGCCAATAAGGGGCTGGAGATAATGGGCCAGGCAGTATTTAAATGAGTACAGTTTCCATGTAATTATTTCGAGTACGCACGGGTAGCCGGGCGGGACAGAACAAGGGGGCCTGCGTCGGGAACGCAGCCCGAGCCCCTTATTACAACAGGGTGATATAGATTCTCAATGTACTCTTATCTGCATTTCTGTGATGGTTTAAAGATGTTGAATAAAGCCAGGTGGTGGTGGCGCACACCTTTAATCCCAGCACTCAGGAGGCAGAGGCAGGCAGCTTTCTGTGAGTTCAAGGTCAGTCTGGTCTACAGAGCAAATTCCAGCATAGCCAGGGCTACAAAGAGAAACCTTGTCCCGAGAAAACAAATGAAGAGCTTTTAAATATGTATTGGCCTATTGTATTTCTTCTTTTGAGAAATATTACCTTATTATCTGTTTATTTATAAACCCTGCATATCAGATATTCATATCACAATTCATAATAGCAGCAAAATTCCCGTTATGAAGCAGCAATGAAATAATTTATAGCTAGCAAAGATTTAGTCCCACTCTGTAGCTGCCTTTTCACAATCATGATAATTTCCCATGCTATGCAGGAACTTTCAAATCTCACGCAATCCTATGTGCCAACTCTTGGGACCATTGCCTGTGCTAGTGGATACCTTCCCAGAACGTTCTTGCTCGTGGCTCTATTGTGGTTTTCTTCTGGAAGCGCCACGGTTTTAGGTTCCCGATGTCTTTTTAATCGACGTTTGTGTTGGCTGAGAGATACGAACTTACTTTCATTCTTCTCCACGTTGATGCTCAGTTTCTCCAGCACTGTTTGCTGATGTGACCACCAGATTACTTCTTTTATATTATGTTTTAACACTAATTACTATTGTGGGCATAGGAGAGAGAAGCATAGAGTGGGGAGGGAAGGAAAGAAAGAGGGGGAGAGAGGGAGAGGGAGAGAGAGGGAGAGAGAGAGAGAGAGAAGAGAGAGAGAGAGAGAGAAGGAGAGGGAAGGGGGAGAGAGAGAGAGAGAGGATTGGGGAGCACAGGCACATGCAGGCCACAGCACATAGGTAGAGGAGTGTAGGACAGAAGCCAGCTCTCAGGAGTTGGTTCTTTCCTTGCACACTAGGATATTAGGTTCTGGGACTCAGACTCAGGTTTTCAGGCTTACATAGAAAGCATTTTGAGCTGCTCAGTCCTCTCACCAGCCCGGCCAGACCATTCCAATGTGCATAGCCATGTGCTGCTGTGGGAATCCTTTGAATGTGTTCTCTGTCCTCCCTCCCTCCCTCCCTCCCTCCCTCCCTCCCTCCCTCCCTCCCTC
>PVIU01000572.1:134011-267656 GCA_004026605.1 Ondatra zibethicus | reverse complement strand
GAGAGAAGATGAAGCAAAGTGGTACTGTAGAGGAACAGTCTCCCCTGGCTCTTTGCTGGAGTCCGTCTTAGGGCAACACATTTAGAAAATTACCCACTCTTAAATAGTAGCACCCTGAAAACTGTCCATATCCCTCGACCCACTAATTCTCCTCTTCCCCTGTCCTCAGAACCAGATCAGAAAACAAAGTCAGCTTTCTACACAAGCGTGTCCATCACTGAGCTGCTTACTATAATAATGAATATTGGAAATACCCTAAATGTCCGATCTGGGATTGGCTGTGTAAACCCTGACTCATCTGTCTAGCACAGGACACTCTGTAGCAATTTAAGCTGATGGTTATGAAGGCATTTTCACGGCACGGTTAGATGCTCATGGTGCAATGTTCAGCAAAATCAGGCAGAACAAATTTTTAGGAAAAAAATACCAATAACATTATGTAAAAAGTATAAATGCTTAAGAACCATCCTGGGAAGAAAGTTTCTAATATGTCAACAGTGGCTGCTGAACAGTGGGAGTGAAATTTGCTTGGGTTTTTCAATTTTTCATAATGATCATGTGATTATAACTAAAAAGAGAGCAGACACTGTGACTAAAGAGAAGAAAGGAGCTGTTTTTGCTTTTGAAATTAGGAATATTCTGGGTGGACCTCAGTTGAGCCCTTGGTTCTATTAGTTTGCCTAAAGGTCACAAAGTTTTGGCTCTACCAACAACCAAATCAGCAGAACCCTGTATATGAAATCTGGAAAAAGACAGTGCCTGGAAGTGAGTGACAGTCTGAAACCACAGAATCATCTTCTTTGAGAATGTCTTCCTGGATCAAGGCACGCGCACCTCTTCTATGTCTGTTGGTCCCTCACACGGACCATCTGTGCCTTAGCATTTGAAGGATTGTACAACATTTTAAGGAAGGATCTTGGACAGCATTCGATTGTTAATCATTCCCATATTCTCACAGTCATTCTAAACAACATTTCATTTAAAAATTATAATTTCTATTACCTGAAAGGTCTACATAGTTATATATACATAAATTTTTATGCATACTATATATACTATATAATATTTAAATAAAGTATAATATTTAAATAGTATAGTATTTAAATACTACATAGTATGCATAAAAATATATCTATATAAATATAGATGATATAGCTATAGATCTAGATCTAGATAAACAGATCATGTCCCTCTTCCACGACCTTCCTCCGACTCCCATTCATTATCTTCCTTCCATTTCCGTATCTTCTATTTACTTCTTTCTCCAGAGAGTCCTGTGTGAACAGTGCTGATCCGTACACTGTAATCTTTACTTTAGAGGAGCGTGAGGTGGAAGATAGGGTGGCCAGTGTGCAAGAGAACAGGTAATGATAACTGTATGAACCTCACATGTCAATTCTCACAAAGTTCTCTCTACATGCTAGTATTGGATGTGTCAAGCTTGGATGGGGATGTGGGTCACATAAGAAGCTGTGTAATCCCAACATAATTTGAGGGTGCTACGTAGTAACCTATATATTGTTTGGAGTAATGCCCATGACGTAAATATTCTCTGTGTCTTGAAGCTGAGCTCCCGCTGCATTAGTGGGGCTTCCTCAGACATTGATGGAGTCCCTTTCCTTCTGAGCATATTCATTGTTTCCATCCATGGTTGCCACAGCAACTCTGTGCTCTCCCAGCATCTAGGGGTCCCACTCTGCTGCCTCCTGTGCAGATGCCGAGGTCATCCTTGGTCATGTCTTAGAACTTGAAGTCAGAGAGCTGCTGTTCAACTGGATGATCTGGGGGAGTGACTTTCACTTAGCTTTTTAAATTTAATCCTGTAATCCCCTCCCCCAAATTTGTTTACTACATTCCCTGCCATGGGAACTATTTATCTAGCCAGTAGCAGGCAGACAGACATTTTCTGGCCACTGAGAGGCTCAGGGAATGGTGCGTGACACTCCTGAATCCAGTAAAAAGATACAGAAGTTTTGAGAAGTTGGAGATGGGGGTTTAATTTTCTCTTGTGGGTTCTGAAACTAAGAGAACTGTAAGGGCTATTGCTACCTCTAGCATCATGGCTATTCCCCTGAGAGCAGCCTAGGGAAAGATGGAACTAAGAGATGGAAGCGTAAAGCTCCAATGGGATCTTGCCAGTGAGGAACTTGGAGTAGGTAATATTACAAAAGTTTAATAAAGGGACCGACCTTAGGCTGTGGGCAGGAGGGGGATAAGAGTCCCAAACACAATACAAAAATATTGCAGTGACACAGTATCTCAGCTAGGGTTTCCTATTGCTGTAAAGAAATACTGTGACCACTGCAACTCTTAGAAAGGAAACATTTTGTTACTGTGGCTCGCTCACACTTCAGAGGTTCAGTCCATCATATCAGGGAGTTTGGTGACATGCAGGCAGGCAGGGTGCTGGAGAAACAGCCAAGTGTCCTGCATCTTGTAGGCAACAGGAAGTCTACTGATTGTCACACTGAGTGAAACTTGAGGAAAAGCCCTCAAAACCCACCCCTACAGTGACTCATTTCCAGTAAAAGGTGTGGTCCAGATTAACGGTGTGCTTGCCAGCCTCGAGGTTTGGATTAAAGGCACGTGTCATCCAGCTTCCTCCAACAGGACCACACTTCCTCCAAAAGCGCCACACCTCCTAATAGTGCCAGTCCCTGTGACTGTATGGGAGCCAAATACGTTCAAACTACCACACACAGGGTCAGGATTCATGGAGTTGTTTTGGCCTCTACAAACAGATATAGTCAGGGGTAACTCCTGGAGCTGAAAAAGGTGGGTCATATAGAGATGACTCTGGGAAAAACTGTCATCTGAAGCTGAAAGACAAAAGCAGCTTGAAGAGGCCCTGTAGAGAAGAAGCCAGGGAATGAATATCTGGCCTCTCTTCCTGTTTCCTCGATGCTTCTGTGTTTCTGTTGGTGTTTCCCAGTGTTCAAACACAATTGAAGGTCATAGTTTACTGGAGTGGTAATAAGACGGCCTGGTCTTTGGAGTTTAAGGCAAGCAGTTTCCTGGCTGAGCCATCTCCCTAGTCCTCCCTCAAAATATTAAATGACTCCCATTAGGAGAAGGAGGAGAACAGGTCATAAATCACATGGTATCCCATGGAAAGAACTCTATCATAAACTATGATCAGAGATGTCACCACTGCGTGTCAGGGCCCTGCTGCCCACATGGTACCAGTCTCTTCTGGGCTTGGCTTCCAAGAAGTCTGGATAGAAGTCATGAAGGCAAAAGGGAGAAGCCACTGACTTCTGGAATGTGGGTACTCTCAGGCCTAGGCCAATTTTGGAAATACCAAAAACTTAGTAACTTAGTAATTAGATCAGCACCATTGCTGGCAATTGGTTTATGGCTGAGGGATCTGAAGTTTCGTTTCTTTCTTCCTTCCTCCTGTCAACTCTGGCTGATTTGGAAGGCACGTGACTCTTTCCTTACACATAATTTTCCAAGTCTGAAGTGAGAAATTGAACTGAACTCAATTATAGAAGCTGATTTAATGTACTTAATTATACTCAGGAGTTAGGAATCTGAAGGGTCTCCTGGAGGGTGGGGTGGAACAAGTGGACTTGCTGTTACTAATGTCACATCCACCTGTGGCTGTGCTTGGGGTAACTGCATCCCATGCCCCAGCACCCACGTGACTCCACAGTGATGAGACCCAGACACTGGGAGCTCAACCCCTGGGGAGGCTGTCACTTCCTCTGATGGCTTGGCTGATGAATTTTCAGCTGCTAATCGGGAAGCCTGCTTGATTTTCTTTCTTTCTTTTTCTTTTTCTTTTTAAAATATGCTTCCTGAACAACCACAACAAAATTAATGAAAAGAAGTTAAGCAAAAGAGGTGGCAGGAGAGCCAAGCCTCTCTCCCGAGAGAAACAGTTCAAATACTGGCGTTTCCCCGCAGCAGGATGGGTGAAATAGATGGCAGAAGGCTGTTAAAGCTCTGTGCCCTTGACCTTCAGAACTAATCATTCTCTTGGTGACCACTGTACCCACACCTACCCCATGCTGGATCTCATATCCTTGCTTTGGCTGTCTGGAGTTTATAGACTTCAGTCTAAAGACAACCCTACTGATGTAGGATTCCCCTCTGTATTCCATGGATAAATAAAGGAACTGCTTTGGGCCTCTGGTAGAGCTAGGAGGGGGAAACTAAGCTGAATGCTGGGAGAAAGGAGGCAGTCAGAAAGAAGACACGGAGCCCTGCCAGACACAGATGCCGGAACTTTATCTGGTAAGCCACAGCCTCGCGACGACACACAGATTAATGGAGATGGGTTAAACGAAGATGTTAGAGTTAGCCAATAAGAGCTAACGGGTCAAGCAGTGTTTTAAATAATATAGTTTCTGTGTGATTATTTCAGGGCTGAGCAGCCGGGAAACAAACTAACAGCCTTCCTACAACACCCTACCTGGCAGGCAGTGGCACTCCTTGGTCTCAGGACAATGTGAGGAGAGGAGGGCATTAGGGCCTGTTTAAGGGCGTGATCATATCGGAACAGGTCCCAGGACTGAGAACAAGTCAGGGACAGTTGTGTTATGTCCTAGGATCATGCCCAGACTTCAGAATCCGAGGTACAAAGAATGCCAGGCAAGGCAAAAGTGCTGCGTGCTCGCCTCTCCTCCTAGGATCTCTTGCCGTTGGCTCTGGCTTCTCATGCTCCTCAGAATTCATGTTCCCTTATCCCCTTCTCATCCCCCTCCGGGAATCATCCTGCACTTCTCTTTCTTCTTCCTTACTCTTCAACAGCCTTTGATCAAGAACTGGCCGCAAGGTTTTTACAACAAAGGCAACACAAGAGACTCAGTCAAAGAGATTGTCTTCGGGGTAATTGTAAGTGAAATGTTGTCAGGAGCTACTGAGGTTGAGCGATGAAGCTCCAAAGGGCAAAACGGAGCAGCTGAAAGATGAGCGTAGACCCTCCTTGGGGTTGCTGGCCATGTTCCCATGCTCTGGTCTGCTGGTTCCAGCGAGAGCGCCTATCTTACAGTAGTGGGAACTGATCAAATACAAAGGCTGTGGAGCTGATGGCCAAGTAGAGGGAAAGGGAGCTGGGATGGCTTTGTAAATTAGAGGGCAGCCTTAGGAACTGGGGACACACAGACAGGGAACCGTAGAGCTAGAGAGAAGTTAGCAGTGAGGTGTCAGTCAAAGCCAACATCACGAGGGCCTCCAGCTGAGCCCCAGTGGGCTCCAGCCACCATCTCAGAAGGCTCTGGCTCTTCTGCTGTGGGGAAGACATACTTTTACATACCTAAAACATACCTAAACATGGATAGGGGAAGACTTGCTGTCTCTGGCCTTCTCGTTGGTTGGGTACCATTGCTCCCTCCTCACCTTCTGTACACACAGACCCCCTTTGGTGATTCTGACCTTGAACTCAACAAGGCAAGGATGAACTCAGCAATTATCCAGTCTTTATAGATGTTAAAACTGAGAGTCAGGAAGATCAAGGATCTAGTTTCGAACTTGCAGAACTAGGAAGTGGAGACGTTGTAACTTTTTTTCCTTGTCTGGGGAGCTTCATACCATATTGGAAGGCCACACAGAGTGATCTTTGGAGACTCACTCAGGACCTGGAGTGAAGCTAGGCTGTCTCTGTGCACACTGTCCGACTTACTAGCTCTGTAGCCATTTCTACTCTCCGCGTGCCTGTTCTTCTCCACCACAGTCTCCTTTGTAAAGGCGATCTCACAAAACTCACAGGGGGAAGAGCTCCCTGGGGCTTGAATGCCCTGTTAGTCACCCGGAGTACTCAGAAGATTGGGCCATGCAGTGTGTCTGGAAGGGCCTGATTATACCCAGAGAATAATTTTCACCTGCCAGGATCAGGCCTTCAATGACAAAAATGGGGACGGCAAATGCATTTTCCAAGGAGAGCTCAGACACCGCGAAAACAAAATGGACCAATTAGGGAGGCGCTGGAGCATGGGACTGCCTTCCTTGAACACGTCTCCTAACCTTGCAACGAAGCGGACCCTCGCTCCCACACTGACAGTCTGCTTGGACAAGAGGAAACAGGCTAAGTTCTTTTTAATGTATATTAAATTGAGCCTGTCAGCCTTGACAGAGTCCCTTTAAGTGATCACTAAGAGGATAGCCTGCCGGAAACAACAGCACTTGGGAGGCCCTGTGCCGATGTCACTGCCTCCCACAATTCCAGCGTCACAAAAGCTGGACGCCCCTTCCTTAAAAACTGCCCTTTATTAGTGCTTACAATGGGTATGAACCTGTGCTAAGGATTTTATATGTATTCTGTCATGTTATCTCCCTAACAGCCCTAGGAGAGGGGATTCATGTTGTCTTCATCCTATAGAATGTTGGAATCCAACTGCTAATGGTTCATAAACAATGGCATTCCACAAGTTTACCCAGACTGTGTCCGTCTGCTCTCAGTGTCTTGGGTTCATTTAAGCCCAGGCCACTCAAACACACAACTGTATACCGTTATAACTTTGGTTGTTATGAATCTACAGTTTTTATTTAGAGAGGTTGACATTTTTGTCAAACCAATAGGTACATATTCAAAGAATGCAGAAGGCTGTCTTAGAAAACCCCAAGCCTGGGCCAGAAAGACAGCTCAGAATCCGCTGAGCACTTGACACCAGGCCTGTTGACTTGAGTTTGGTCTCCAGATCTCACATGGTGGCTTGTATACCCAATACGGATAAACATGTGATAAACGTGTTTAAACCTATGATGGAAACGACATGAAGGCAGAAACCAGTCTCTGGTCTTACTTTGCCTCTTCCAAATGCTGCTACTGATATTAATCTCTGTGGTGGTTTGAAAGAAAGTGGCCCTCAAAGGGAGTGGCACTATTAGGAGGTGTGGCCTTGTTGGAGAAAGTCACTTTTTACGGGGGTGGGCTTTGAGGTCTCTTTTGCTCAAGCTTCCTTCAATGTGACCGTCAGTTGGCTTCCTGTTGCCTGCAAGATGTAGCACTCTCAGCCTCTCGTCAGGATGATGATGGCTGAACCTCTGAAATTGAAGAGAGCCACCCCAGTTAAATATTTTTTTTAAACAAGAGTTGTCATGCTCTCATGCTGCCTCTTCACAGCAATAAAGTCCAACTGGTGCGGGACAATTCTGTATTCTGTCAATTATGTTTTAAATAAATGCTGATTGGCCAGTAGCTGGAAGTATAGGTGGGACAGCCAGACAGGAAGTAAAGGCAGGTCAATGAGAACAGGAGTATTCTGGGAAGAAGGAAGTTCTTTCTGCAGTCCTGTCCAGACACCGAAGAAGCAGGATATGACCTGCCCCGCTGAAAAAGGCTAATATATACTAAAATAATGGGCTAATATAAGTTATAAGAGCTAATAAGAAGCCTGAGTTAATGGGCCAATTAGTTTATAACCTAATGTAGACTCTCTGTGTGATTTCCTTTGGGGGCTTACCGACTGTGGGAACTGGGCAGGACATAAGCCCTTATGTTACATCCAACTGAAACAATCACCAAATTATTAATACGTTTACAATATCTCCTTTCTTTTTCTTTTTTCCCTTTACTTCTTTCAACAGTGCTGGAGATTGAAGCCAGGGCTTTGTGCATTGTTGAGTAAGTGCTCTACTCCTGTGCTATGTTCCCAGTTTACAGTCGCTGCTTGATTAATTCATTTTATGTATTGACTTCCAAGAAGCAGATGAAGACTAGTGTTTCTCTCCCTCTCTTTTCTTTCTCTCTCCTGTCTCTGTCTCTCTGCACCTCTCCCTTCCTTTGATTCCTTTTAATGCCAAGAACATAATTCTATTATAGTTTGATCCCAAGCAATGAATATGTTTGTTGTGACTTTGTAGATATTATTCACAGCCAAGGTTACCTCCTTCATTGTATCACAGCTAGCTTTCCTGCCCTGTAAGAATAGTAATTATTTTGCTTCTCATTTGTACACTTTAATATACCTTTAATTTTCATCACATGTTCTAAGACCTCTGACTCTCACCCATAGGGAACTCTTTTGAAAGCTCCAAATATCAATTCCATTTTCCCTGGAGATTGTCCCTCTATAATAGCCTGCCCCTCTCTTTCAGTTTGAAATGGGAATACTCTATAGGTGGTAAAGCTTTGACTACCTTCCTGGGACGTTATTTTGTTTCTCTACTTCTAGTAGCCCATAGCTTCCTGTGATAAAATTTACTTTTCAAGGGAGTTTCTTAAGAAAGCTACATTCAAAACATTTACACTAAAAAGCTTCTGTGTTTCTCATTTAATTCTTCAGACTCACGTGCTAGTTCAGTTGGGTATAAATCTGTAGTCTGGAAATGATTTTTTACCCCAGGATATTGAAAGCAACTCTCCCTTTTCATATAACTGCATCTAATCACTAGTCTTATTCTTTTTTTCAGTTTTTTGAGACAGGGTTTCTATAAGCTTTGGAGCTTGTCCTGGAACTAGCTCTTGTAGATTAGGCTGTCCTGGAACTCATAGAGATCCACCTGCCTCTGCCTCCAGAGTGCTGGAATTAAAGGCATGTACCACCACCACCCGGTGCTGGTCTTATTCTTGATAAAGTTAAGGTTAATTTGATCTTAAGTTCTTTGTCTGCTATGCTTTATTCTCTATGGAACTTTAGCACATTCTTTCTATTCTTTGGGTTCATAACTGTCATCATTATATAATAAAATGTGAATCTTTCTGCCCATATTGGACCAGAACATGATGGCTTCTTTTAATTAATTGTAGGCATTTGATTTTATTTCAGGGAAAAATTCTTTTCACACTGGTTTATGGTAAGAAGTATTACCTAAAGCATGATCTAATCTATTTTATACTATATGGAAGAAATGGTATTGATTAATGTCTATTGTTATTGAATTGTTCTATAATGCCAGACACTGACACAAAGAATTTATACATGATTTGCATTTAATCCTCATAGAAAACATCTAACTCAACTCTTGGGATTGCTATGTTATAGGCGAGAACTCTGATACTTGAAGAAGTGGAACAATTTGTCCACAGCTACTAAACGTCACAGAAATCCTCCAAAGTCTGAAGAACTTAGTGTCCTAAGCCACAGTTCCTTAAACTAGGCTTTTAGAAATGACAGTGTCTGACACCTTTTGGAGTCTTCGGTGTTTTGGAATACCAGGATAAACATATGCCCATTTGTGATGCTTCTCAGTGCTGCGGGCACCCTAACTGGTGTCCAGTGCTTGTCTCAGTATGAGACCGTGTTATAGCATCTCCCAGAGAAGATGGAGGTGATGCTGAGACTGTGCATTGAAAGCGCTGGAATTTGGGTGTGGGCCACTAGCGAGGTCTGTTTGTAGTCAAGCTGCCCACAGGGTCTTGCTACATCTCACTGGGCTCCTGCCGTCCCACCTTGCCTGTGTGGTGCCAGTCACATTGCTTTCTTTTCATTTGGTTTGTTTGTTTTCCAGCTTCTTAATTACACAACACACATATTGGCTACCTTTCTTATCAGTAGAAGCTCCTTTGTTCCGGGGACTTCCTAACACAATGATCCCAGGTCGACTAAGTTGAAACATCTTCATCCCATCCATACCTGCTCATCCTCCAGAGCTTAGCAGAAAAGTAAAAAATCCTCAAAGAAAGCTATCCTAAAATCCTAATTAAGTTAGGTTCCCATATACTGCATCCTCAGAGTACACTGGACCTTTGTGCCATGCCAATAAAAATAATGTATTAAGAATTAAGAATCTGCTGTATTAAGAAACACTCAGGGTGTTAATGAGGCACACTTTGCCCCTGTCTCTGAAGGCTTTCCAAAAGAGATTTAATGAAAGAGGGAAGACTCATTCTGAGTGTGGGTGGCCCCATCCCGAGAGACTGGGACCCAGGCAAAATCCAAGGGGAAAAGGACAATGTCACCTGAGTGCTAGTACTCCTAACCCACCCAGATGTGAACAAGCAGCCTTGGTCTCCATGTCGTCCCTGCAATAATGGACTGGACCTTCAAACTATGAGCCCAGACAAACCCTCCCTTCTTACATTGCTTTTCATTGCGTATGTAACTAATGATATATTTCTATAATCATAAGCAACATACTAATTAAGCTCACACCTTAATATTCCTTTTTGTTTATTGTCTCCTTTCTGGGGACTTTATGTTCTGTCCAGGCACGTGGCCCTGTCTGTCCTGTTTATTATCAAATACTAAGACCTACCCATAGGGCCTGTTGTAGTTTGAACATAAAATATGTTGAAGACTTGGTCCTGGAAAATTTCTGGAGTGAAGCCTTGCTGGAGGAAGTACATCACTGAAGGTGTGACTTGTAGGGAATATCTTGTAATCAGCTACTACCTCTTTGTTTATTCTTCTCTTAGCCACTGTGGGATACAGATCTCTTGTCTAAATCCATGCCCTTGCTTCATGATGCCGTCTCACTGTAGGCTCCCGAACATAGAGAGCAAGCCAACTAAGAACTAGCACCTCTGAGACCATGAGCCAGCATACACCTTTCCCTCTATGAATTGAAAACAGCTGTCTCAGCAATGAAAAACTGAATGAGTGCTTCATTCATGCTAGGAGCTCAGTCAACATGTGTTGACTGGATGCATGAATGACCAAATGGATGGGTGCAAAAATCTCTGGCCATCAAAAGTCTCTGGTTACAGTTCCAAATGACCAAACATGCTTCACAAAGGATCTGGAGCAAGACAGGAAAAGTATGCAAAATACAACCTCAAATGTGATGAATATTCCATGAAACAAAATCCTAATTTCAAAAAAATAATTCATCTCCGTTCTGTGCATGAATTATTTCACCAACAGGTATCTCGGCATGAAGCCGCCTTCACCCCCCAAACACTCATCCTCCAAAGCATATTCAAGTAGTTCCTCGTGGCTCCTGGAAATCAAGCTCTAGCACAGAACCCCAGGAGCAAATGAATATTCTCTTTAAGGAGCAGGAAGGAGAATGCACAAAATGAGAGGAAAGAATCAGGGTGGATCATTGCAATGACCCATTTTCGCAGCCTTGGCTGAGTCAGAGTCAGGGGCCAGTGATTCCTTCTGTGGAATTTCTGTACCCCACTGAGATGGGAGATTGTGGTGCCTCCATCTTCCATTTTTACCACAGAAGGGTCTGAAAAGATTCAGGCAACATTCCCCAAAGTATACAGCACAACACTCGCTCTTATAATAACCACCACTAATTTTATTCTTCTTGCTCCTTATGTGGGTTGATTTGCCCTGAATTCATTGATTTACTGCTCAGCTTTCCCTATGGTTGCCTCTACCCTACAGTGGAGACTCTAAAGGATAATAATAATATCTTATTCATCTCGGCATCTCTGGTATAAACAGGACACACCCAATGTTCACTGATAAAGTAGTGAATGATATCCACAGCCCTGGAAAATGCATCCTTTTATATATAGTATGCTTTACATTTTAGCTGTGTGTGTTTTGGGGAGAGAGAGAGAAAGAGGGGGCGCTTGTACACACTCACATGGCAGTCAGTTGTCAATGCCAAGCATCTCTGCCAATCTCTCTAACCCCTTTGTTTTTAATGCAGGATTTCTCACTCCAGGATTTCCTCACTCCAGCGGGAAAGTTGGCCAGTGAGTCCCCGGGTCTTCCTGTGTCCTCCTTCCCAACACTAGGATTACAGGTTTGTGTTGCCTGTGTAATTCTTGATGTTTGTGTGGTTAAGATCTCAAATCCAGTGATCCTTTATTGTCCTCTGTCACACAGTAGCAGAAAGCTCAGAAATTTCAGACAACTTATTTCCTGTGGATCCAAAGGATGATCCCAAGCAACTGACAAGCAATTGAGGATGACATCTAGATCCCTCGTGCTGGCTAGAATCTGTGTATTTCCCACTTCTGCATGTTGAAGTCTTACCCTCCAAAGCCATGTTAGGAGACGAGACATTTGGAAAGTGCTTAAGCCATAAGATCAGAGTCCTAACAACTGAGATTAACGCCCCTATAAAAGGTTCCGCCGGGAGCTGCTTGGCCCCTTCCATGATGTACAGATACTGCGAGAAGGCAGCGTCTATGGAAAGGGTCCTTACCAGACGCCCATTCTCACGCTGCTTTGACTTTAAATGCCTTAGTTTCTGGAGTTGTAAGAAATGAAGCCCTATATTTTATAAGGCATGCATTGTAAAGCATTTTGTTTAGAGTTTCTGAGATGGTGGATCAGACTAGTGACCTGGGGGCATGGCCAGCATCTCCAGGTAGCCTGTGCTGCCCTTGCTCACCTTGATGTGCGGTCGATCTCTTGATGTGGGCTATGGAGAGCTCTCCCCTGGTCCGCGTGATTGGGCAGATGGGGACGGAATGCCAGTTGAGTGTTCAAGCTCTTCTTTTACTTACCCTTCAGCCTTTTGCCGAGGGATCCCTTTCTCTTGAAGACCTTCTGTGGGCATCACTGGTCTGCCTGAGACAGAATGCTCCCCAATCTGCGCAGGCACAGTGCTGTGTGTACGGCGTAGCCCTTGCAACACGCCCCTGGGTTGTTGCTGGTCGGCCAACCTTGTGAACAGTGAGCTGCCCCAGCAAGGGTACCAAACAGCTGACTAATGGGGTCTCTCTCTAGGCTAGAGTCAGAGGTTTGTTCGGAACAGCTAGGATGGCACTCTGCAACCCAGCCTGGTCCTCTGGCCTAGTGCTCTTTCTCAGATACCCTGCTCTTTCACAGATCATAAAATATGAACATCAGGAGGAAAAAAAAAATAGATCAAATGGCAGCACAAACCCAAATTGGCGGCCATCCTCTAGATGCTGAGAGGCCGCCCATCTGCTCTCCCTGCGTTCAAAATCCACAGTTGTGCCCTCCGTGCTGAGAGAGCTGGCAGCTGCTGGCCCCATGCCGTGAGTGACAAGAGGAACAATTTATTACAGAGGCCTTCTCTACATCCGTCTTCCAGTCACCCTGGTGTCTGGGGGCAGAAGCAGCTTGTAGTCAGGTCCGCGCCTCCTCGTGCTACCTCTGAAGGCATCCAGCCCCGCTCAGCCTGGACTATGAACACTCAGTTCCAGGAGTCGTTTGGGAAAGTCACAGATTTGAACAGACTGTCCCTCCAAACAGAAGGGTTCACTGCAGTCACAGGGGCGAGCTATAGCCTCTGGGCGAGAGACCCGGAAGCACTCGACCCAGGTCGTCCCTGGAACAACCTCTCCAACTGATGCCTTTTAAGTATCAAGCCCTGGTTCCACTCTCAGCATCTGAGAATGCCCTTTTTATTTTTTGGGGGGGGGTCACTAAAACAATACGGCTCTGTGGTCCTGTCTTCTACAGATGGAAGTCGGTCTTGGTGGGTCAACCTGAAACTTTCCCATATGAGACTCAGGGTAAGCATGTAGGTTCTCTGAAGTCCTGGGCAGCATACATGGCTCTGCCCTCTTGGGGGCGTCGGTTACAAGGATCAAAAGTAGCTGGTCCACATTTATTAGGAATCCAAGGTAGGAGCTGATGCAGAGATAGTTGGGACAATGGTATTTAGTAGCTTGGGAGTATGAACTAGCTGTCATTCAGAGACTAAGGTTCCGTCAAAGGAAACCCAAAGGCTAGGTAGAGAGGAGGTTACAGGGCTACTAGCCGGCTGAACAGCAAGATGAAGTGGAGGGCGAGTGATGGCTAAGCAGAAGCCTAGGTTTAAAGCCAATGGGCAGGGTCGATGAAGGGAGGGACAGGAACAGTGCAAAGGTGGGAAGAGTCATGATGTCAGGGACCTCAGGACCCCGCAGGACTTCTAGATAGACCTCATCTCCCAATCACATGACTGTGTTCTCTGCACCTCAAAGTCTCATTGAAGAGCCTTGAGTTATTGTCATGGCTGCTGAGATGATTGGAGTAAGGCCCAAATGCTTCTTCTGGGGAAGAGAAATGTGCAGAGAGACAAGGGTTTAGTTCATCCATGTGTGCTCAAATGCTGAGCTAGAGAGAGTCTGAGCGGCCATGAGAAAACAAGGTATGCTTTCTCAGTAGGCTGGTACGCGTGGGGGTGTGGGGGCGTGGGGGTGGGGAGTGTGGATTCTAGGCAGGTTCAATGGGTCTTGTGAAAGTCTGAGAGGAGACAGGTCAGGCTGAGGATTTATAAGACTTGGGGAACTAAAAGGAAACACAAAATTTGAATATTCATTTGGAGACGTAATTGGGAGAATGGCTTATCTGGGTCAGAAGAAGAAATCTCAACCCAAGAGAGATAGAAGGAGTACTCATGACCCTCTCATTCATTCACTGGACTCTACCTAAGAGCAAACTGGGGTCTGGGGAAGGGAAGTCATCTCCGACACTTTCCTGGAATCTTTCTTGAATTTTCCAAGGGTGTTGGGGTAGTGCTTGAGACAAGATTCAAGATTCCTGAACACTGGCTCCAGCTTCTAGCTGGTGACTGGCGTGTCCAGGGGCCTTTTTCTTAAATAATACATGCCACCACTTGAATGTTAAAGGCTCTGACCCTAGCATGACAAAGGAATTTGGATGATGTTTGTGTCTTGGTATCTGTGACCTCATGAGTGAATCAATCCATTGCCAGAGTCACAGTTTAATGCATTGTAGGAGGTGGGGCCCAATTGGGTGAAGCCGGTCTTTGGGGACATGTCCAGTTAGGGCGTGTTCTGTCCTCAGTCTCCTCTTTTGCTTCTGAGCCCCCATGAGGTGAATATCCCCTTCTGTTCCACACTCCTGCCGCTGTGATGTTTTCTCTCACTGGACAAACCTTGAGCCAAAACAAACATTTCCTTATTTAAGTACAGTTTTCTTGGGTATTTGTCAAAGCAGCAGAAAGCCGATTAGCACATAGGAGGAAAATCCAACACATTGCCCCCGGAGAGAAGGGCCGAGAGCCGATCACAGCCAATGGTGACAGAGCACATACTACTATTTCCTGTGTGAATAAAGGAATGAGCGTGTGTTTGGCTCCTGTGCTCCTGCTAGCCTGGACACCCATCCCCTGCTTTCAGCCCTTGCCAGCCACCTGACATAACCTTAGAGTTTTCTCCAATTTCTTCCTCTTCCGGGAAGCATCAGTGACCGCTGAGCTCTGCAATCTGGAGGCTCTTCCTCTCCTGGGGCCTCAGGCTTCACTGTTCCCTGGTGTGCTTCCCAGGTTCCATTCCTCTGGTACTACATCTTCCCATGGAGGGCCTACCTCTCTGAGTCTTCCCATGGAGGGCCTACCTCTCTGCATCTTCCCGTGGAGGGCTTATCTTTCTGCGTCTTCCTGTGAAGGACCTACCTCTCTGAGTCTTCCTGGGGAGGGCTTACCTCTCATCCTTCCATGAAGAGCGGCACCCAATCCGGCAACTGGAACAGATGAGCCCTGGTGGCCCCTTCTAGGTTTTGGGAAATTGTATTTTGTGCCTTCTCTCTTATCCTTCCAAAACCATTTTTAAAAAATCTAGTCTATTATTGGCTGGCAGCAGTTTCGCCATTTCTTTATAACATTCAATGCTAATCTGAGCACGCCATGGTTCACAAGTTCATAACCTCCCACACACACACTGGCGGGGGCAGGGGCGGGGGAGCAGAATGGGAGAGAGAGAATGAGAAGGAGAGACACAGATGAAAGACCAGGAAAGTTAAGTGACATTTTAGGTTTGGGGGTTGATGTTGATGAATGGGTTGGACTGTGTTAAAAGCCTCTACCACACGAGGTCAGGACAAGGGGGTTGCAGAGAGAAACACTGATCTAACAATCTTTAGGTACAAGAGTTTTAGGGATATAGAGACCAAGCTCTTCCAGGTCTAAGAAGGTGTGGTCCAAGAAGACCAGATCAGGAGCCTGTTACTTCTGGGGGTCCATTGGGAATGTCGTCATCACCATATAAACTTGGTAGCGATTTCTCTAATGCTGGACCTCATTACTTGTTCTTGGGTGTTTGTTTCATGTTGGCAGATCATGAGGTGTTTTTCCAACTCTCTGACGAATACCGACTCTCTTGTACACCTCTCTTCTTACATTATACCTCTTTTAATTTTCTGCAGTTCACCTGTGCACACCACACAACAAGGCATAATTTAGTGTATGCCAAAGGAATTCACCAGAGACACCTTTCTCTTGGCATTAGATATACTGTCCCCACACTCCATGGATTACATCAATGGGCTCCTTGGCTTTTGGCCACGCAATGATTAGCTCTGGCAGAAGGGAGGAGGAAGGAGGAAATCTGGGTTTAGTGTTCCGCTGCACTACCTGCTGGATCTCTGGGACTACAGGCCTCCCTCCGTGACAGGCTCTAGCTGCCGGTGGAGGCCGTCTCCACAGATGTGGCTCCGTCCTTCTCTATAGCTGCTAGCAGTTTCCTGCTTCGGATGGCTTTCTTATTCCTGCACGAATCTTCGTACAGGCAAAGATTCTGTGCTTTGAAAGCAGCAAGCCCTCGGCAGAACGCACCCTGGAAGTGTGGTCTTTGCCTTGGAGTACAGCACTCTAGGAGATGCTGGGCAGCAGAGTGAGTGGTGGGTCTCAGTTAGCCTCTCGCCCCCAAGGAGCTAAGACCCAATGCGGCAGTGTGCTATGCACCCAAGCTATGGTGTCTGGTAGCTTAAGTACATTAACTGCATTTTCAGCTCACAGTGCACCAGGATGTAGCCCCGTTGTGAGCTGAGGAGCATCTGTATTCCTTTTCTTGAATTCAATTATCAATTATAATTTCTCAACTACCCAATTTTGTATGCCATCTGCTCCCCTCCCCCTCACCCCGGGACCGTGACTCAAAGTGAAAATAACACAGAGGGGATGATTCCACTTATACAATGCACCTATAATTGTCACAGCCAATGAGACAGGAGAAGCATGGTTTCCAAGGCCCGGCAGAAGAGGATGGGGAATTCTCATTTAATAGGTACAGACTTTCTGCTGAGGATGATGGAGAGATTCTGGAGGTGGACAGTACTGATGAGTGAGCTGTGATGTCCGTACATTTCTTCCCACTGAGGTACACCCAAAATAGTTCATGTGGTAAACTTTATGTTATGTATGTAGTACCAGGATAAAAAACAATAAATGAGAGGAAAATAAAAGCAATGGCTTATTGATTCTGACAGGCTAAGGGCAAAGCAATAGTTTTGCTTTGCTTTTTGTTTTTCACTTTCAATATGCCAAAGGAGGGACCACATTGGATCATCACATATACTGACTAGAAACACCTATTTTTGATACATTTTAAACATGTTTGGAATGCTACTTAATTGACTTGAGTGGCAAGAAGTGCCACTCACAGAGGGAGATATGGTGCAGGTACTGACTTCTGACAGGTCCCCTCGAGGCTCTTGGGACCCTGTCCTTCCTTTAAAGGCTGCCGGGCCTCCTGCTGTTCTCTTGTCAATCCCTTCTGTGCCTGCTCTGTAGAAGTCAGCCCACTAATCACAGGCAAAGGGTGACCCAAAGACTCAGGATAATGGCTTTTTGTTGTTGCTCATCCAAGGCAAAAGATACTGTCCTTAGCACACACATGGTGCCTGATGACAACATCACCTATGTGGCACCATGCAATTTACATAACAAAATGCGCTATAATCCAGAATGCGTTCCTCGCTGACTCTGAATTTTCCTTGCAGGAACAGTAATGCGCTCAGACCTATACATAGCCTAGAGTCAGCCAAAGGAAGGCTCTGGGCGCATTCCTCACCCCCTATCCGGTTTCCTGTCATCTGAGGAAACTGTCCAACACGTCAAGAAAATGTGATCTGCCCCCCAGGAACCTCAGAGGTGGGCAACATCCACAGAGCTTCTATTTTGGCAAAGAGGAGGTTCTGCTTGGCAAGAACTGTCCTTGGGCTGTTGCAGCCTTAGTTTCCCTCGCTCTGTCTGTCTGAGTAGGAAACTCCGTGGCCTGCTTATTCCTTGGTCCCACGTTGTTTTACGTATGCCCTTTTCAGTGGAAAGAGGAATCTGGTTCCCTTTCGGAGGTAACAATTGCTGTGGAATCCCAGTTCTGTTCACAAGCATTCCTTAAATAACCAGATAAGCCGGTGAGCTGGCCAGGTGAGCCCTTGCAACCTCAAGGCTTACCTTAGTTTGTGGTCTCTTAATTTCCTAGCGGGAGGTCTTCGCCCTGGGGTGTGACAGTGCATTAGAATATTAGTGTTGCTCCAGCCCTTAGTTCCTTTACTTATGCTAATCGATTCGTACAAACTGTTCCTACATTAAAGATAATGGGCTGCCATAGATCGTATTTATCACATGTAAATTAGTTAATTGTCTCGCAGTTTCATTTGGGGCATTTATGGGAAATTTTCATTTTATCCAGGCCGTACATGTTGTTCTATCTGCGTGTCCTTTGTTAAAACAGTACTTAACTGTGTTAAAGGAGAAGTTTTCATATTGGTAAGACTATGTTTCATCTCACTCACAAGTTCAGGAAACTATGAAGATCCATTTTCAGCATGAGGTGCATGGAGAGGCGACAGGTCTGGAGGAGCAGAGGGTGCTAGGCTTCTCCCTCCCCTCGCTGCAGGCTGGCTCAGGCTTATCTCACAACTCTTTTTTTTTTCCTTTTCTAATTGAAAACGGATTCTTCTCTCATAAGATACATACTGACCACAGTGTTCTTCAAGAGACAATAACCAATCATGATGAAACAAGAGAGAAGAAGACAAGGCAAAAGCCCTCATATCAAGGTTGGATGAGGCAACCCAATAGGAGGGAGAGAATCCCAAGAGCAGGCAAAAGAGTCATAGATACACCCATCCCTACAAAAACATCAAGCTGACCGCCTTAACATCTATGCAGAGGACCAGGTACAGACCCACACAGGCCTGGGCTTGCTGCTTCAGTCTCTGTGAGCCCCTGTGCGCTCTGCTTAGTAGGTTCAGTGGGCCATGTTTTTCTGGTGTCCTCCATTCCTCTGACTCTCACAATCTTTCCTGCCTTTTTCTGAGGGTTTCCCAGAGCTCTGAGGGAGGGCCCAGATGGAGACCTGCAGGTTGGACTTTCACACCGAATAATGTCTGGCTGTGGCTCTCTAGGACCCCTCCCATCTGTGGCTGGAGCCTCTCTGATGACAACCGGACAAGGTAGCTTACAAGTCTTGAGAGCTGCTAGGCTACAGGCAGTCTGCTTGGTGAGCTCAAGATCAGAGATGGAGACAGTCTCAAGCCCCAAAGTCTTCATTGGATAAGGCTCTGTGCCCTAAACCTATAGGACGGGGAGGCAGTGGAGAGGGTAAGTCCTGGCCTATGGGAAGAGAGGGCAGGGATTTCTCTCTCCACAGGCAATTTTAAAAACAATTGTTTTATACCAAATTGATGTGGCAGCCATTTTGTCTTTTCTCTCGACTCGTGTGCCATTCTACAGAACTGCACAATAAAAATGGTTGTGTTTTCTATGGACTCCTAGATTGGCTATTATCTCAGTTCTATCACCAAGGAAAAGAATTCTCATGAAATTTCAAGAACCCACAAATGATGTTCTTACCCAATAATTCGCTGTGTGGATATCTATGCTGAAGACAGATAAAGATACATTTCCTGCACCAAGATGTTCTTTAGAATATTTTTCATAATGGAAATAATTAAATATAATGCCTAAAAGTTAGAACTCCTAAGGATCACTATGTAATGGTTACAATTTTGCTTACAGAGAAAATTCTGAAACCTTGGAGAAGCATACGATGTAACCATGGCATGCAATAAACTTGACAACATGGTCTTTGAAAAAAAAATAATATAACAAAACAGTCTTGGTTTGTACTGTTGGCCGATTTCCATAGTGTAAACATTACCATCACACTGTTTTGAAGTTACCAGTGTGAATGTTAGTGAACCCACAGTTGGAAAGAGATGTATATTGGGTTTTGTAAACAAGTACAAGTCAGTTCCAGCATGGCACTAGATATAATAGTTATGTGACAAAAGTGCCTGGAGAAGGGTGTACGCACACAGTGTGGCATCAGTGGTGAAGGAGAAGGGTGCATGCACACAGTGTGGCTTCAGCAATGAAGGAGAAGGATGCATGCGCACAGTGTGGCTTCAGCGGTGTGACAAGAAGAAGGGTATTTGTGTCTAGGTTTATCCTAGCAAGCTCAGTTCTTTCCTTTCTTCCATGACGTCTGCCTCCTTTTGAGACCATCTATCTCCTGTTTTGCTATTGCTTTTGCTTTCATCAGAAACATGGGACTCAATTTGTTCTCTGATATATAAACGCACAGTCTAGCATTCTGGTTACTGTGACCCCTCTCCTCTTCCTCCCACCCTATTATCTACCCTCTTCTTCCCAAACGTTCCTTTCACACATTCTTGTCATTTAAAAAAATCAGCGTATGAGCTCTTAGTTATCTTTATGATATTTTTGAACAAAATATGGGTTTGTGGTTCTCCCCCTGACTACTCTTGACCCACCCCTTGTAGCCTCCCTTGGGTCTCCTTTCCTCTTCCGGGTCTCACGTGTCTTTCTGCCCACCCCTTGCTCTTCCTCAGCACCTATGATTACCTTCCTTTGGTTTCCTCTCCAGGTTTTTTGGGACTTTTACCCACACGTATACCTGTATATGTGTGTATATGTGGAGACTTTCTCTGTGTAGCCAAGGGTGGCCTCACGCTTCCTATCTTAGTTCAATATTTATCTTGGATCTGGCATATTCAACACATTGCCCCCTATGCTAACTGATGTCAAGTATATATATTTGTTTGGTTTTTCGAGACAGGGTTTCTCTGTAGCTTTGGAGCCTGTTCTGAAACTTGCTCTGTAGACCAGGCTGGCCTTGAACTCACAGAGATCCGCCTGCCTCTGTTCCCTGAGTGCTGAAATTAAAGGCGTGCGCCACAACCGCCTGGCTGGTATTTATAATTTTAACTTCACACACAGACACACACACACACACACACACACACACACACACACACACACACACACACCAGGAAATGTTGTACATCCAGATTTACTCCTTTTTCTTTTTTTTGCAAAGATTAACGTTGAGCTTTGATAGAGACCCCACTGAATGCCTAGCCTTCTTTTGAAGATGTTATGGACATTTTGACAGTGCTAATCTTTTCAACTAGTAAGCCCAGGGCATCTTTTCATTAGCTCTTTCTTCTGTGATTTCCTTCTTACAGATGTGGCAGCCCAGACCTATAATCTGAGCACCTGCAAGGCAAAGGAGGAGCATCAGGAGTTCAAGGCCAGTTGGTGCTACAGGAAAGACCGTGTCAAAGGATAACTAACTAAATAACATTCTTAAGTTCCTTCCTTAAATGCATTTCTGAACGCTGTTGTAAACGAGTCAGTGTTCCCCGGCTTGACTTCCAGTCAAGCTAGCTCATTTTTGCTGTACACATCTATTAATTTATTTACTTGTTTGTTTATCTGTTCATTCTTTTATCTATTGTTGCTGGAGATCAAAGCCAGAGTCTGAGTGCCCCAGGTAAGCAGGCTACCTACCCTCTGGGCACACCATCAGCTCCTGGAACCCTGTGTGAAGTTTTCTATCTGGGAGTTTATATTTTTTTGTTTGTAACAATTGTATAATACATCTAGGATTTTTTTTTACATGTAAGGTAATATTATCAGCAAACAGACGTCATGACTTGATGGACTGTGATTATTTTCTTGCCTAATAACCCCAGCTACGGCTTCTTACAGGATGCTGAGCAGAAGTAGGGAGACCAGCCCTTATCCTGTGCTGATCTTAGACCAGTGGTTCTCAACCTTCCCGAAGCTGCGGCCCTTTAATACAGTTCCTCCTGTTGCGGTGACCGCCTCCAACCATAAAATTATTTTGTTGTTATTTCATAACTGTAATTTTGCTACTGTTATGAATTTAATGTAAATACCTGATATGCGACCCCCAAGGGGTTGAGACTCAGATTGGGAAGCACTGTCTTAGAGGAAAAGCTGTCCATCTCCTCACCTCTGAGTAGGACGCTGTCACTAGGCTTTCCCTATATTATGGAAAATCCATAGCTTGTTGTTAATTCTTTCATAATCAAAAGTAATTGAATTTTACCGAATTTTGCTACATCTACTAGATCATATTATGGTCTTTACCCTTTTTTTAAAAAAATATTTTTACTTCTTCTTTGAGATTTCCATACAAGTACATAATGCATTTTTGTCATATCCAGCCCACAGGTTTTTAATCCTTCCTTACGCAAAGGTGGCATGATGTTAATTGACTTTCATGTTGAACTATCCTTCTATCCCAGAGACAAATTCCACTGGGTCTTGGTATATGACCTTTCCTAACATGCTGATGAGTTTGGCTTGCTGATATTTTTGAGGATTTTTCTTTCTTTGCTCATCAGAGATTTTGGCCTATTGTATTGTTTTGTGTTATTATAATAACCTGGTCTGATTTTTGTCAACAGGTAGTTATCCTTCTGTGTCTTAATATTTCTTTGAACTTCCTAGGATTTGGGTCATGAGTATAAATTAGCCTTGCCGGGGCTGGAGACGCAGCACAGTGGTTGAGAGAGCATTGGCAGCTCTTCCAGAGGCCTGAGTTTGATTCCCAGGACCCACGTGGCAGCTCACAACCATCTATGTCTCTAGTCCCAGGGTATCTGACGCCCTCTTCTGGCCTCCTCAGGTATTGCATGCACATGGTACGCAGACACACACATATAGAAACTCTTACACATATAGAAACAAAACCCACGTAGATCATTAAGAGCAGAACCAAACGCTGCTTTTCATGTCCTCTTTTGGCCCTTCCCACTACTTATCCCTGAGCTGGGCTGGGTTTGAGGTGCCCGTAACACAGCAACAGCACTGCCTTGGCTTCCTCTTTCCAGAGCCTTTTCCAAGGAAACAGCCTCCCCGCGCCTGGGGAAGTCGCCCACTCCTTTGAACAGGTGCATTGTGGGATGTACACCTGAGGGGAAGAGCTGGAAGGTGCTTGAGGGAATAGTAAGAAGAGAGCCCATGCCTCAAAAATCTTCTTCCCACCTAGTGGGAATGATCCAGAGGTAAGCAGTGCTAAGAAATGGCCTGGGATCAGGGACATACCTGCTTTTCCTTGGATGAGGTTACCCCATGTGGGACCGGGAGGGAATCGCTCCCAGGTTTACAGTTAGATAATCTGTAGCTACGGTTTAGAGGTCTCTCAGTTTTAAGGATGTGGCGCTTTGCCCTGCCCTCCACTTCCGAGAAGCAGGCACCGTGAGCATTTGTCTTCACTGTTGTGCTTGCCCGAATGCTGCACTGTCCCCATTCACCATCGTAACTCTCCAGTCAATCTCATTTCTGGGTATCTCCCAAATCACCCCGCTTTCATCTGTCTCCGTCCCTCTGAGCTCCCTCCACAGGGCTGCCTACGCGGTGCGGTCGCCTCTGCCTTGGCCATTTCAGAAGCAGCTGCCTCCTTTCCAGTCCATGCATGGTAGCCAGGGTTAGCAAAGTGCCAGTGAGTTCACGCCACCCTCTGACTATAATCTGACGGCTTCCCCCTTTCTAGCAAAGCAAAATCAACAACCTGCATGTAACTCCTGTCTCCTTATCAACCTCTCATCTTTCTGGCTCTCTGGGTCCTAGTTCCACTTTCAGCTTCCCTGATAGTTCCATGCTGGTCCCTCCCACAAGGGTCTGGAGTGTTGCTATGGTTTCAGCGCTGTCACCGACCCTCTCTGAAGCCCATCTCCAGTACCGTCACCCAGGTCAGCCGCCACTTCCTTGGGGAGTCTCTTGGCTGACACTGTCCTTTAAGGGATCAAACCCTTTGCCATATGTTCTCAGAACACTATTGCCCTGTCCTTCAAGACATTTAAGTTTCGAATGACACATTTACTTGCTTATTTGATGAGATACCTCTCACTTTGACAATATACCAAAGACCACACCTATTATCTATGATTATTATATTTTTAACATCTGCCTGGTAGTTACTCATTCAAGGCCTTTTTATTTTTAAAAAATATTTATTATGTATACAATATTCTGTCCACATGTGTGCCTGCAGGCCAGAAGAGGGCACCAGACCTCATTACAGATGGTTGTGAGCCACCATGTGGTTGCTGGGAATTGAACTCAGGACCTATGGAAGAGCAGGCAATGCTCTTAACCACTGAGCCATCTTTCCAGCCCCTCAAGGCCTTTTTATTTTCCTATTTGAGGCAAAGTCTTACACTGAAGCCCAGGTTAGACTCAAACTCATTGTTCTTCTGCTTCTCCAGTGCTGAGATTATAGGCTTGTATCACCACCCCTGGCTGTTAAAGGTATTTGAATGAATGAATGAATAAATAAATAAATAAATGAATATCTTCTTTGAATCCCTGCAGACTATGCCTGTGGCTTATTTTGCACTTCTTTATATCCATCCAACCTTTTCTCCTTCTGCCAAATGGAGCTAATCATATTACATTATAGAAGAGAATGTAAGGGCTGCAGAGACAGCAGTGTAGAGAGCTGCTTTCTGGACAAGTGTGAGAGTCTGAGGTCAGATCCTCAGTATCAGCTTAAAAGTAAGGCGCCGTCCCCAATGTCTGTAGCCCCAGTGCTGGCAAACAGGCAGATTCCAGGAGCTCACCGGCCAGCCAACCTGGTTACCTACCAAGCTGCCGGTCTAGTGAGAAAGCCGAACCCTATCTGAACGATAAGACGTTACAGAGCAGGGCACCTGACATCCTCCTCTGATCTTAGCACAGGTGCATGAACCAGCACATACATACATGTACACATACACACATGCACGTGTGCGCGCGCGCACACACACACACACACACACACATACACACACACACTCGTGGGGGTGACGGGGGCAGTGAATCATGATGATGCTTGTTTATATGCTCATCATGAAGGTTATAATACACTAGGTACTCAAAAATTCTTGATCTCTATTTTCTGTTTCTCTCTATAATTCTTATTTCATTCAAGCATGAATATAGTGAAAGAAGCTTTTCTCTCTTTCATCTTCACCTCAACAGCCCCTCCACCCCCCAAGGCCTCACACCCAGTTGGCACGGATACCTCTGTAGTTGCACGGTAGGGCTGAACCTCCAGTTCTTATTCTCTCTCCCCTCCCTTTCCAAGACTCCATCCTTAATGATCTCATCTCCCTGGAAAGCATCTTCTCTGATCACATAACTCTTGGCCTTCTCTGGTTAATTCATTTTTGATCAACAGGACGGCTCCGCGGCCTGTGTAGTGTAGCCTCTGGAGTCCCCCCACAGCACCGCAAGGCAGTCAGCTCATTTGAACGAATTGCTTAAGATGTTAAATTACATTCGACTGTCTTTAGGAAGAAATGTTTTTTAAAGAAGGAAGAAGATGAATATCAATTGTGCTCCTTCATGCAATCTTCAACACGGCCTGATTTCACTGCTCACAGCCCCCAAGGCAGGTTTGTATTGTGTCTGAGACTTATCCTGAGTGGAAGACTAAGATCACTTTCACTGTCTTCAGCTGACAGTCAGCGGGAAGTTTCTAGAAGCTTGGTCCTATGCTCACAACACAGAGGGAATAGTCTTGACCCTGAGAAACGTGTACTGAAGTTGGGGCAATTCTGTCACTGACTGGAACGATTATGTGCCCTTCTGTCCATGCCCTTCCCCTTTCCCTGCTCTCAGTCATCCGCTCATAACCAAGTTATCTTCTAAGCCTCTCTCAGATATCAGCTACTTCTAGAAATTTTCTATTCTTTCTTAGAATATTCTTCTTTAATTGGGTTGAGTTTGTAACTGGAACACACTTTGATGTTTGTATTCGACCCTCTGGGTTTCTTTGTTAGATATTTTTCTCCACTGTTAGGATGTGAGATATGTCAGGTGGGGGAAGTAAAATCTATCCTCAGCCCTGGATTCAGTGATTGGTGCACACTCTAAGCTCAATAAATGCTTGTTGAATTGAGCTGATAAATCTATTTAAGCGAGAAAAATCACACATATGTTGAGCACCAATTACGTCTTTCCTGCTAAAAACCATAGATATGGATTGCTTCTAGATCCTGTCACTTTTATACTTGAGATTTTTTTCTTTTTGAAATGACAGGAACATGTATTAAGTTTCATAAGCAAAATCAAAGAGCTATATGAAAAGGGCTATGGAAGGCCAGACGTGGGGGCTAGCACAGATGCCTCCATTCCTCCCAGTTCCTCCATCCACTCACACAGCCCCACTCCCCCAAATCCACCCCCAACTTCCCCCAGAAAAGAGAAGGCCTCTCAGGGACACCAACCCAACATGGCACAACAAGGTACAGTAATATGAGGCACAAACCCTCACTCACATCAAGGTTAGTCCAGGAAACCTAGAAGGAAGAAAAGGGTCTTAAGATCAGGCAAAAGAGTCAGAGACAACACTCCCCCTATTAAACACCAAGCCAACAAGCACAACATATATGCAGAGGACCTAGTACAGACTCATGCAGGTTCTATGATTGCTACTCCAATCTCTTTGATCTCCATGAGCCCTGCTTAGTTGATTCTAAGAGTCATGCTCTCCTGGGTATCCTGTGCCCTGCTTGCTCTTACAATTCCTCCTCCCTCTATTCTACATGGTTCCCCAAACTCTGAGGGGAGGGACTCACTGGAAACCGCCAACCTGAACTGATACCCTTTTTTGACTTCTGTTGGCACTAGGTAAGTACTTGGTGCACATACATACATGTAGGCAAGGCACATACAATAAAAATAAGTATATCTTTAGAGGAGGTTTTATTAGTCAGTGTTCTATTGCTTTGAAGAGGCACCATGGCTATGGCAATTCCTGGAAAGGAAAGCATTGCATTGGGGCTGGCTTACAGTTCAGAGGTTGAGTCCCTTGTCATCATGGCAGGAAACATGATAGCATGCAGGCAGACATGGTGCTGAGAGTTCTACATCCAGCTCAGTAGGCAACAAGAAGAAACAGAGAGGGAGGAGAGACAGAGAGGCAGATGGAAAGAGAGGAGAGACAAAGGGAGAGAAAGATAGAGAGATTGAGAGACACTGGACCTGATTCGGGCTTCGAAAACCTCTTTTCCACCCCAGTGACATTTTTCCTTCAACAAGGTCACACCTAATAGTACCACTCCCTGATGACCAAGAAGTCAAATCTATGAGTCTATGGGTGCCATTCTTATTCAGACTGCCACAGAGCTTAAAAAATAGTGTTAATGGGACATGACATTTTGAATAAAGTCTGATGTAGATAAAAGTGTTCTTTTTTTCATGAAGGTTCTGATTTGAATGTGGTGCCCCTCATAGACTCATGTGTTTGAACACTTAGTTCTTCACACAGTGGGGCTATTTAGGAAGGTTGTAGAGCTTTTGCAAAGTGGAGCCTTGCTGAAGGAAATGGGTTGCTGGGGTGGTAGTGCTCCTTGAGACTTCATTGCCTGGCTCTACTCCCTTTTGACTCCTGCTTCCCAAGTATGCATACAATGTGGCCAGCCCAACTTCAACCCCTGCCGCCACGCATGCGTCATCTGCCGCCATGCCTTCCATGCCTTCCATGCCTTCCCTGCCATGACAGAGAGCATCTCTGTGGTACTGTAAACCGAAGGAAACCCACTCTCCCTTGAGTTACTCTTATGAGGGGACTTTATGGCAGCAATAGAAAGGTAACTAAGTCTATGACTGTTTCGAAGATACTTATAAGTGTGACTTGTATAAGTATATGCAGTTTATTCACAGTAAAGATAATAGAGTCCTTAGACACCTAAGAGTCCATGAAGTGTAGGCCAGCTGATAGCCAGAGAATTCGGGCCCATCCAGCCATATTCCCAACATACTGTCATGACTGGCTTTAAAGCTCAGGTAGTAAAGAATATACACCTGAACACAGATATATCATCTCACAACATTTCTAACCCTGGTTAGAGGACCTTTATCTCTTAACAAAGGTTATCTTTGTTTTAAGGAACAAACAACAGGGTTTATTCTGCACTTATGTGTTGGGTGATGGCATCTGGCATGACAGGTGTCACAATAGGCAGATCAGGTGGCCCAACAAGAGTTAGTCAACTCTTACCCTATCCTAGGAGTAGCTACTGTGCTGGTAGGAACAAGAACAAGGGGCCCTGGATTATGTGCTTGCTACATGTATCCTGGGCGTAGATGGGCTGGTGTGATGTCTCCATAGAAATGGACTGCTGTCAGCATGGTGGGTGAGCTTTATGGGTTTGTCCTGAAGTCAGGTAGTCTCCAGGAATTTCTGAGCATGCTCTGTGCATGGACCACCCTTAATAAGTGAGATAGGTGCCCTTGGAATGCAAGGTGCACAAACATCCACGCTTATGGATGCTGTTGTGTGAAATAGAAGTGGCAGACAAAGTAGTGTTTCGTGGAGAAAAAATTGAAGGTGAGAAATTGGTGTGGGATGTCCTTTCTATGTGTTGCTTTTATTGGTTAGTGAATAAAGAGACTTCTTTGGACCTATAACAGGGCAGAACAAGCTAGGCAGAGAAAACTAAACTGACTGCTGGGAGAAAGAAGGTGGAGCCAAGGAGACACCATGTAGCTGCCACAGAGGACAGATGAGCCAGAACCTTGCCAGTAAGCCACAGCCACATGGAGATACACAGATTAATAGAAATGGGTTAAATTGAGATGTAAGAGCTAGACAATAAGAAGCTGGAGCTAATAGGCCAAGCAGTGATTTAATTAATACAGTTTCTGTGTGGTTATTTTGGGACTGAGCAGTCGGGAACAAACAAGTGGCCTCTTACAACAAGACATTAGGAGATTTGGGGCCAATTTCTGTCAACTTGATAGGACAGTGGCAATCATTTGTTTCCAGCATATCCTGTGTACCTGTGGCTTGTGATCTGGAGGAGAAGCCAGCACAAAAGCCTGGCATATGACTACCTTCCTCCAGCCCACACTGCCTTTGGGGCCCTCCTAGCCTTACAAAATCAACTCTTCAAATTCGTAATTATTATTATTACTATTACTATTATTATTATATTTTATGTGTATGGATGTTTTGCTTACATGTACATCTGCGTATCCTGGGCATGCCTAGTGCCCTTGGAAGCCAGAAGAGCATGTCAGAGCCCCCCTGGACCTGGAGTTAAGGTGGTTGTGAGTTACTGTGTGGATGGTGGGAACCAAACTCAGGACCTCTGGAAGAGCAACAAGTGCTTTTAACTGCTGATCCAACTTTTTGGCTCCCAAACCGTTATTTTTTTGGTTAAAAAAAAAAGCCCTTGGGAAAGAAGGGACATTTTTTTCTAGCATTTGGTTCTGAGCCACTAGTTCACCCAGTCTGTGCTTTTATTTTCCTCTCTCCCATTCTGGTCCTTGGTAGGGATAGCCTATCTTCATCTCCTCCATATGATGAAGGGGAGGAGAATTAGATAATTAGAAAGCAGAGGCATGGCTTAGAAGACAGTCACAGCTTCAGTCCAGTGACTTTTATTACCTTCTTCATTCCTTCAAAGTCTCCCCCCTTTTTAAAAGACACTTAAATGTTTATGCCTCTCTAGTTCATTTTAGGACTCCTCTAGAGAGTAGAAGGGGTCTTGGCTCCCCCAGAGACTGAACGGTGTCACCAGCAAGATTGAAGCCAGTAGAGACCAGCATTGGCAGGAAATGGCAGGGGACAACAAACCATCAGCTGTGCCCTCTTCAAGAAGCATTTAATGAACACTTGATGGAGCCCAAATGCCTTTCCAGTCCTCAGACCATAGCCAAGGATGTTGCTGTAGCATTGTCTCACAGATACACAAATGGAAGGGCTAAGAAGTGTGGCTCATTACTGGGATCAACGTGCATGCTGGGAGAAAGACACTCAGCGTGGGTGTTTGTGCATAAGCTCATGAGTGGAACTAGACTGCACAGCCATAACCAAGGAAAAGGGGCTGCGGGGAGCAGGCATTTGGCTCTGCCTTCATTTCTTAATTGGAAAGTCTCTGCCTCTCTCCTTTCTGCTTCATTCTCCAAAGTTGCCCTATTTGTTTTACTTTCCAGGACAGGCTAGGATGGGTTAGTGAGCTGCTCTTCCCTGGCAGGGCAGAGCTCAGCCACAGGGATACTCTGCCACGGCTCAGAAACAATTGTTCCATTCTAAGCCAGTGTAAAAATGGTGTATGCTGCCTTATGACACGTGTATCAGTTATTTTTCTCATTTCTCATCGCTGTGATGAAGCAGCTTGGCCTAGAGTTAAGGGGGTTACACTCAGTCGCCACAGTGGGGGTGGGACCACAGCTGGTTCTATTGCATCTGCAGGTAGTAAAGCATTAAATAGGAAGTTGGACATGCTATAAAATTTCAAGGCCTAACCCTAGTGACTTATGTCCTCCAGCAAAGCTCCACCCCATAAAGGTTCTACAACCTTCCCAGACAGTTCCATCGGCTGGAAAATAAGAGTTCAAGAACAGGAGCCTCTGGGGGACATTACACTCTTTAAAAAAATTTTTTTAATCATAACACCTAGTTATATGTCTATGTCTATAGCATGGAGCAAAGCTGTAAATTGACTTGGAACATTTACAATCACTCAGATATAAAAATAGCCATGTGCAAACATACATTTGTTTTAGAAATATGTTGAGACTATTTCATGAAACACTATTCTAAACACTGAGGTATTTTCCATTCCTTTCTGTCCTCTTGGACAAAGGACTGTTTATTATCCTGTGCGCTGCCTGGAAACTGCTTAAGAAGTTGTTGTGGGTGCTGGCAGGCTGCGGGCCCAGTCCTGGGCCGTCTGTATCACTATTAATCTCCTTTGGTAATGTCAGCCATCCTCAGGCTGCGGTGACTCTCAGAATTTGTGTCTCCAGCCTAGTCAACCTCCGCTTCTCACTCACACATACTCTACCTAGACATCACTGTCCTTCGTCTCCTCTGGAAGCCCCCTGGTTCAGCCACAGTCTCTGGATCACCCTACCAGCACTTTAACAGACTCCTGTGCCTTCAGCTCAGCCTGAGCTGCCTTCAGAATCATCTGCCAGGCCGCCTCACTTCTCTGTTGGAAAAACCCTCCCTCATCTTAAGAAAGGAGAAACACAGTTTCTCCATGACCTTCAAGACCGTCCCCCCTCAGACGTCCACGGCTCTGGACTTGGCCCTGGTCGCCCCCCTCAGTCACTCTGTTCATTCTGCCTGTCCTTTGCCCACACCAGCCACATGCTTCCCTCCAGGCATTTACTCTAGGTGTTCCCAGGGCCAGGAGCGCTTTTAGAAGCATGCATATGGCTCAAGGTATTAACTGTGGTTCTTCTGAGAACACAAAGGGTTGCATTCCAGTCATTGGTGACCACAGGGACCGATTCCAGGATTTTCTTAGATACTAAAATGCTTAGATGCTCAAGTCCTTTATAGAAAGCGGCTTAGTATTTGTGTCTAATTTGCATAAAGCTTCTCATTTACATGAGATCGTCTCTAGATCACTTGGAATGATATAAATACTAGGGAAACATATTACATTGCATTCACCAAAAAACAGTGATAAGAAACCATCTGACTGCGCTCTGATCTACAACTTATGGAAACCATGGATGTGAGACCCATAAGTTATAAGACTAATGATATAGGATTAAAGCAGGATTTATTATAGTAAACTGGCTCCTTTGGATTATAGGACCAGCTCCCAAGACCAGCAGTCAGCTAGCTAGAGATGCAGGAGGGCTGTTTCGAGTTCGAAGGCAGAATGAAACCAAGTCCCATCTAGGTAGATGCGTTCAGACAGGGGAATTCTCTTTCCTTTGGAAAAGTTTATGGCTTTGTTCCACACAGGATTTCATCTGATTGGACAAGGCACATCCTTCCATAATCTACTACTGCAAATGTTAAACTCATAGCAAAACACCTTGAAAAATAGTCTCAGAATAATGTTTGGCCAAATATCTAGGCATCCTATGGCCCAGTCAAGTTGATACCTGTAGTTGACCAACATTCTTCTTCTGATACAGTCCCTGGGTTTTGCTCAAGTGTGGCTTTAGCATTGAGAATTTTCCTAGCCAATTATTTATAATGAAACTTTCCTTCCTTAGCATGACACAGTGGCTCATCTCGTGTTTCTTTCTCCAAAGCGCTCCCCACTAACCTGCCACTTAATATTTATCTATCCCTGTAATTTATTCACTCTTTTCACATAGTGCTATTTATCTAAGACCATAAAGTCTTCAGAGGACAGGGACCTTGCTTTGTTGGCAGCTGTATTTTCAGTACCTCAAATAATTCCAGACAGAAAACAATTGCTTATATGTTGTTTACTGCCTGGGTTTATGGGCCTCTACTTAGTCATTTTTGAGCCACAGATCCTCAAGTCATTCAGTCAGTGACTATCTGGTGTGTGTGTGTGTGTATGTGCATGTGTATGTATGTATTCTGTATGTATGTGTGTATGTATTATATATGCATGCATGTATGTGTGTATGTATTATGTATGTGCGTATGTGTATGTATGTATTTGTATGTGTGTATGTATGTGTATGTGGTATATACATGCTCAGTGTCTGTATGTACGTTTATGGAGGTCAGAGGCCAATGTGGGGTATCTTCCTTGGTTGTATACCTCCCTAGTTTTTGATCCATGGTCTCTCACTGAACCCTGAGCTCACTGATTTAGTAAACTGACTGCCTTCCTAATTGGGACTGTGGTGGCATAGAGTCAACCAGAGTGGTCCTTAGATCTACACACTGAATTACACGGGTGCTAAACTGTGTATTTTCTTTCCTTGGTCATGGAGTGTCAGGACGTGTCTATCTATAAAGTCCTATGGAAAGTGAGTTTTCAGAAGACAGAAGCAACTTGAGGACACTATGGACATTCAGAGAAGGGAGAGATCAGAGTGCACCAGTAAAGTGGAGTCTCCCTGTGGAGACGGAGCCCTGAGAGCAGGATTGGATCTGGAGATGGGACTCAGTAGAAGCGGCCCGTCAGATCAAGGACCACGCCTAAGCGTAAGTACAGGGTCAAGAGTGTAACTGTGGCTGACAACCAGCAAGCAGTCCTGCCTAGTAGGGCCTCCAGGAAGTGCCAGTTAAAGACAATAGCTGTGCTGGGAATGGGTGCGTCAGGTACATTCAAGGGGTGTGCAATTCAAGTCTCCAACTTTGACTCTCCAATGAGGTGGTTGGCTGGCCAGCATGACACTGGATCTCCTGCCCTCTCTGATGCAGGAAGGTCAGACAGCCTCTGCTCTCCTGTCTAGAGTACCTCTGATGTTCAACAGGAGCAGGCAAGATCACACCAACCTCCGGAATCAGCAGAATCAGCGAGGGCCCGGAATCGGCGAGAGCCTGCGTCTGTGAAGTTCTGTTTCCGCTTGCTGGCTGTTTAATTAGTTGATTCTCACACCTTCATTACACAAATGCACCTGGTTAATGCTGACTCCAGCCCTAGCTCTCTCCATGGGAGGCGGGCAGAGAGGGCGGGCACTTAACTGAGTGACAGAGCCCTGGTTTCCCTCTTGATTTCACAGCTGCTCCTGTTTACTTAGACTTGCTAACGACCTGGGCCAGTGGTTGCTATGGCATTACTTCTCACCTCCCTCCTTTTAAAAATCGCCAACTTTCCATCTTATCACTCCTTCGTAGAACAAGATTAAAAGGTGCTCTTAGCTCACTGGGCTGCTGACTTTCTCTTTTTCTATATTTTTTCTTTAATGCCCCCTCCCCCTGTCTCTGTTCCCATGTCTGTCTTCATTTCCGTCCGTCTGTCCCTTTCTTCTCTTTCCTCTTCTAAGTCTCTCTGACACGTAATGGAGTGTTTTGAATTGGAAAGAGCACATGAGGAGCAATGAGGATTAGGGCTGGGAAATGGGTCTAGCCCCAGCTCTGTCCCTTATTAGCTGGCCTTCCCTGGGCAATTGTGTCTCCTCTCTCAGCGTAGGTAATCCCAGCGAACACGGGTGTTTGCAGAAAGAGAAGGTAAGGCAAAGCCATGGAAGGGAAACCATTTTCCTTGGGCCAAGAGGTCCAGGGTCCTCTGTCATGGGTTCTGTCCTCTGTCAAGTCTCTCTGGTGCTCTAGTATCTAACTTGATGTAATGAAGATCACAACAAATTTTGGGGGCAAAGGAGAAGTGATGACCGAGCAAGTAGTTACGGCATTTTGCTCAGAGAGGCTAGGGCTTATTTTCAGCTGCATGGTCTTGGGAAGGTACTTATTAATAATTCTTAGTGTCCTTTGTCCATGTATTATGTGTCAGGTGGCATGGTGAACTCTTATACTCTGTCCCAGGATTTATTCCTAGCGCTATGAAGGGGTTAATTTTATTTGATCCTTTTTTTCTCCTTCAAGACAGGGTCTCATACACTCCAGATGGGCCTGGAACTATCTAACTGGGGGTAATCTTGGATTTTTGACCCTCCTGAGAGTTTCCCTAGTGCTGGAGAGTACAGGTGTTTGCTGCCAAATCCTGTGTAGTTCTGGGACCCTAACCCAGGGCTTTTTGCCTGCTCGGCAAGTATTCCACCAGCTAAGCTACATCCCAGCCCTGCTTGACCTATTTTGTATAAAAAAGAATAGGCTTGGAAAGGCTCAGGTGGATGCTAGGAGCATGAAGCAGGGAGACAGATGCTCTGTTGAGTTTTGAGCCCATATTTTGTCATCAGAGTACCGTGGCACCAAGCTTCTGTGTGGAGTCTCTCGAGTTCACAGGTAAATTGTTGTTATGCTACTGTGAGGATTAAGTGAGATAATACCCATTAGTGACTTAGGGCACATTGCGTATGCCTAGACCGTTGTATGTGTGTGCCTGTGTGTGTGTGTGTGTGTGTGTGTCTGTTTATGCAGGTGATATATATGTGTGTCTGTGCATACCAGAGGACCCCCCTCTAGTGTTGTTCCTCGGGAGCCATTCACTTTGCTTTATCAGACTGGGTCTCTTGCTGGCCTGGGTCTTACAGAACAGGTTAGGCAGGCTGTCTCTTCAGAAAGTCCCAGCCTTTCTCCTATCTCCAGTAACAAGAGAACAAGCATAGGGCATCATGACCGGCTTTTAAATGTAGGTCCTGGGGATGGAATACATGGCATTTCGCTTGAAGCACCTTGCCAACTGAACTCTCTCCCTACCCCCTATGCCATCTTAAATATTTAGTTTTGGAATATGCAAGACAAAATATGTACTTTGACTTCTGCATTAATTAAATGGGAGGAGGCAAGCAGCTCTATGAAATGACGTCTCCGTGTTTCCTAACTCTGTCCTTCCACCGTGCCTTGCAGCCGCACCCCTCAGAGCCACATCAGTTCAGAATTCTGCCTCTGACTGAGGGATGAGTCACAGGCTTGCTACTGAGTTTCACCCCATGTTCCCAAAAGGGAAACTGTGTCTTGAGAAGCAGGGGAAAAGAACAGTTGGGCAAGGGACTTTGGATAATTTAGGCCAAATATATAAATGCCAGGCTAACCTCCACTCACACAAACAATAGGCATTCATGGATCCTTCCTCAATCCTTGGTACGGGGGAAACAATTAGGTGAGCGTGGCTTCCTTTCTGGAGGAGGGGAAGGGAAAGAGAGAGCTTTCTCCTCATGGCTTACTTAGGGCTTGACATTTCTACTCCTCCAACAGCCCATTTGCGGCACGCATTATCGTTCCTAGTCTGAACTGGGCTTGAAGTTCAGAAAGTTCAGGAGTTTGCTCAAAGGTCCTGGAGGAAGAAGTGAAGACATCAGGACTGATGGCCCTGCCACCACTGTATTATATCTGCTTAGAGAAACTCTCGTCGCACGGGGAGGAGACACCCAAATAATGGCTCATGCAGAGAGAAGTGTCTGGGATGTTAGCCCTGCGGTGTATAAGGGTCAGCAGTAAGCAGTTGCAGCAGCTATGGTTGATCTTCCATTCCTAACCTTACAGCATGGCTCTTTACAACCCATGTTATATGAGTCTTTCAATCCACTGGTAAATGCTCAGGAAATTTTAAGGTTTGAAGGGTAGAGTCCCATGGAAGACAAGCGTTAATAGCTGGCAGGTTAGGTCTTCCTCCTGCAGATGGAAGACAAACTGTAGAGTAGGATGCCCACAGCATCCTTAAACACAGCTCTCACCATGCAAACTCTCCTGTCACTCCCCTTGGTGCCAAAAGAGCTGGAGTCCTGAGCTGGGCCTTGAACCTGTCTGTGTACTGTAAGGCATCAGCCCACTGCTAAACATCCTTTCCACTCAGTTACTGGTTCTTTCAGTGTCCAGTCATCCACATCCTGCTTCTTCCTTTCAGGGCTTCACGCACAGCTTAACTTCTCCACCAGCCGGGGGCGTAAGTCAAGTGCTTGCTTTTCCATAAGGCCTGGCTTCTTCCCAAATGGAGGGAATGAAGCAATCTTCTGCCTGCTTCATCTTAGCCCTTTGCCGATGCTTTTGCAATCAATCATCACAGAGCCTGCCTGGGAATGTCCCTGGTCATGAATGCACACACTCATGGAGGAGATTTGATCATCTTGGATTCCTCCTCAGGGCCTGGCACAGGGCCTTGCTCCCAGCGCACACTCAACAAAGCCTTACGGTACTTAAGTAGTGCCCCATGAAGTCTGAAGAATGATTCTGCTTTCGGAGTTGTCATTGGCCTATGTGCTGTCAGAGCATCCCTCTCCCTCCTGCTGCTCTGCTCTGGGTGGCAGGCTCTAGTTCTTACAAAACCACAGTCCCCAGGGTCATCTCTCCTGTTCTGAGATCACTCTGTATATCTGGAACCTGGCTCCTAACTCTATCTTTGCCACTAAACGTTACGGAGGATTTCAGATTCATTGGACTTCAGATTGCTCTTTAATAGAATGAAGGTGTTGAATTAATATTCTGTAAAGGCCTAAGCACTCATCCATCTATCCCTTTGTTATCTGCACACATTCTCTCTCTCTCTCTCAAGTACTGTTTCTTTCCCAGGTGATAGGGCTTCTCAGTGAGTTCAGCATGGCTCCTCCATGCAGTAAGCTCACCGTTGAGGGGAGCAGTATAAACAGGCATGCTCTTCAGGGAAGGTGACAGTTTACTCTGGAGCCAGCTGGAGGCAAGTTGTTGCGAATGAGATGAGAGTCTAAAGGATGGAAGCTGGAGGAAGGAAGCCTGGCTTTATCTCAGGATGACAGAGGAATTTTGTTTCATCAATCAGACAAGTTTCACGGCGATGTCCCTGCCAGCAAACATACCCACAAAGAAGCTGCATGATTCCATAGTGGTGACAGGAGATGCTCCCCTGCGTGGAGAAGACGGACTGGATGGCTCTTAGGTGGGCGTTGGATTCTAGAAGGCAAGCTCTCCACTCTTCAAAGTCAGTGGTTTTGAATCTCTTTATGGAAAACAGCATAGCTATAGCTTTAAACGAAGTCCTGTGGAATCCAACAAGTAAACCTGAACTTCTGTTTTTTTGAGACAGGGTTTCTCTGTGGCTTTGGGGCCTGTCCTGGAACTAGCTCTTGTAGACCAGGCTGGCCTTGAACTCACAGAGATCCGCCTGCCTCTGCCTCCTGAGTGCTGGGATTAAAGGCATGAGCCACCACTGCCCGGCAGTAAACCTGAACTTCTAAGGTCTGTTCTCTGGCTCCTATCTCTCTTATTTCCCAAGAAACCTGCAGCTTCATGGGTCTAGAGAAATGGCTCCGTTGTTGAGGACACTTACTGCTCTTGCAGAGGACCTGACTTTGGTTCCCAGCACCCTCATTGGGCTTTTTACAACCACCTGCAACTCAGCTCACAACTGCCCACAACTCCAGTTCCCGGGGAGGGGTCTGATACCCTCTTCTCCACACACACACACATGCACACACATGCATGCACACGGGTTCACACACATACTCACCCACCACCACCACCACCACAAACAACAACAACAACAACAAATGAATAAATGCATCTTTAAAACCTAGGCTTGGAGAGAGAGTTCAGAGGTTAAGAGCATATACTGTTTTTCTATAGACGCAAGTTCAGTGTAGGGAAACCAATGCCCTCTTCTGCCTCTGAGGACACACATTCACATGAATATATCCACATAGCCCTATACTCATACCCCTTAAAAAGACATGAAATAAAACCATAGCTTCAGAGGTCCTTTGATATTCTTGTGATGGAGCCGATCTGTTCTGTGATACCATGCTGGTCTCAGTCTGTCACTTTCTCTTGTCCCTCCAGGCCTGTGACCACACTCTCATGCTTTCCTTGCTATTTTGTCTTTGATCACCAGGTTCTGGGGATCTTACTGTAGGAACGGGCAGCAGGTTGTCCTATCTCTAGGTCTGCTGTAATTGGGTCAGGTTCTGAGGCTGGGGCTTTGGCCAACGAGTGTCTCCTTGGCTCCTTACTGCAGTCTCTGTGAACACTTGGCAACTTGTCTTCTTTCTGTCCCCCTCCTGTCCCCTTCTCCCTCTCCCCCGGCCCCGGGGACCTCCACTCATAGTTCACATTGTCTATGTCCCTCCTCTGTGCTGTCTTAAGGCTCCCAATTGTTCTCAAATTGACAATAAGAGGTGGACATTAGCCTTTGCACCTCTGTCATGAAGGAGGCAACTAGGCCTCAGGGAAGGCAAGTCACCTGAGGCTTGTAGTCTCTTGGCTGGAAAGCAGTCAGCTGGGGTCATGTAACTAGATCGGCCATGTTCACCATCTACTTCGTGGAAAAGCAGTCTCCCCCCGCCCCCCACCCAGCCTGGCCTGGCTCTTCCTGCCTACTCTCTCAGATTTCTCACTACTCATAGATAGATGTCCCACATAGCTTGTGTTGCACCATAATCATTATCATCATTTATGCCCCGGTAAGACAGGAATTTTTTTTTTATTTCTACCTGGCTATATCAGAATGTCTCACTCTGCTCCCATGGATAGCTGAAGTTATGGCCTAACAAATAGATCTTCCCTGTTGCTCTATATTTGGCAGATTTAAAGTCTGTGCTTGAAACCACAAGTTGGGAAGGATTCTGAGGTCACATTTGGTCCCAGCAAGAAAGAAAGCAACAATCTATTAATAATGTCTGTCATATGTAAGGGAGGTGAAGGTGATACATGTAAGTTCTCTGTTGTCATACTCTGATTCTTTATTCTGGATCTTTCTTGCTCATTTTATTCTCATTTAAGAGAAACTGACCCTTCCCTAGCCCACAATGTATAGTTAGCTTTCCCTGGGCTGTACCTAGTTCACGAGGGTAGGCTCACTATAAAAACCAGGTGAAGAATGGACACAAAGGAGAGAGGGGAGAAGTTTATCTAGAAAGGGGTTCTTTGTATATATTATGATGTTCTTTCATGATTTAAATAAAGCACAGGGGTAGAAGGGAGTCTTTCCTACAGTATCTCCCTGCATTCTTTCTTCTAGGAAGTCATGGCAATACAAAACAGCAGCTCTCCTGCTTTGGATCTGCTTGCCCAATGACGTGGACAGCTCTAGTGGCCAGAGAGATCTTAATGTTCTCTGAAATGCTTTCTGAGCTCAGCTTCCTCTCTTCAGGGCTGAGAGCCGTACCTTGCGAAGCTCTCCATTCAGCCTCCCATCATGGCCTCCCCTGCCATCCTCCACCACATGGCCCTGCTTTATTTTCTTCCTGCCTGCGTCACTGGCTTGTCTCCACTTTCTTACTCATTTTTTCCACTTGTTAAGGGTCATTACAAATGTGCCTCTGCTTGCCAGGTGGTGGTGGTGCATGCCTTTAATCCCAGCACTTGGGAGGCAGAGGCAGGCGGATCTCTGTGAGTTCGAGGCCAGCCTTGTCTGCAGAGCTAGTTCCAGGACAGGCTCCAAAGCTACAGAGAAACCCTATCTCAAAAAACCAAACCAAAACAAACCAAAGCAAAACAAAAACAAATGTGCCTCTGCATGCCAATGGCAGAAGATTAGTGGTAGTACGTGCATGGAAAATTGGCACCCAATGTGGGGCTAAACCAGCCGGTGGCCAGGAACTGGGCAGTGGGATGAACAAGCGGGCCCTCTTCCTCCTATAGTATGGGCAACTTACCTGCCTAGGAGAAACTACTATCATCTATAGTATCTGCATGTTTGTATAGGTAACTTTTGTTTTTAATTTTCT
Source organism: Ondatra zibethicus (assembly GCA_004026605.1). NCBI lineage: Eukaryota > Metazoa > Chordata > Mammalia > Rodentia > Cricetidae > Ondatra > Ondatra zibethicus. The sequence continues at coordinate 227,906 of PVIU01000572.1, read as the reverse complement.
TATTCTCCCATGTATCCTCCATACTTCTGAGATCAAGAAGAAAATGTGAGATTAATTCTAGACATTAGATGTCTGCTCTCTGAAGTGAACGGAAGCTGCTGTTTCAATGTTCCTTGTGGGGATTGACCAGCTGGCACATGGAGACAGTGTTCTCTTGCCGTCTCCCAGATCTCCAAAACTCCTTAATGCTCACATGCCTCTCTGACCTTGAAGATATCTTCCTACTGTGCACATCCACCTGCTTTCCATCAAATCTGCCACAGGCTGGAAATAACTGAGAACTCACAATTCCATTCTGAGAGTGAATTGTGTCTCTTCATTCAAACAGCCTTCCGGGACTAAGTCCAAAAACTCCATGCAGACAGGCAGAGCCTTGTGCCCAGTGTTCTCCAAGCTGACGTTCATTCTGTATCTTCCCCACTCTCTCCCAAAGCTCAGTGAGTCCTCCTTGCATAAAGTCTAAAGCCTTAGGAGGAGGCACTCAAAGGCTATCAGGTGTGCCAGCTCTTGTCCTTTTGACCCAAGATAAGTCTGAACCTTGGCTGTTGCCCCAGACATGCCTTACACAATCCTCTCCTCTTGTGATCCCTGTGTGGGCATCGCTTTATGGTGGATAGTACTCTCTAGTCTTCCTTGCCATTACCAGAGATGGCTCTCCCTTGCGCCCCTCCAACCCTGCACATCCCCATGTTCATGGTTACTAACTCACAGTTTTAAAATGTATTGTGTCCATGTATTTTCCTAAATCCCAACCCTCCTGGGAGCAAGTATGGTCTCTAATTTATCTCCACATTCTTAATGCCCAGCAGAGCATCTAGCCCGAATGAGAAAATCTCAAATTGAGCCATATCTTAGAGTTTAGAAATGAGAAGGCAAAAGTTCAGAATAGAAGTTTCCTGTCCATGTCTCCACAGGTGGCTGCTAGGGAAGACCTGACCACCACTCTCATATATATAGTAGAGGCCACACAGTCAAATGTCATAAGGGGCCAATGACAGAAGATTAGTGGTAGTATAGGAACAGGGAACCTATCAACCTGGGAGAAACTATCTAGTGTCTACAGCTGCCAGTCATCAGGTAGTCACATAGGGTCCTCAATACCAGACTGTCAAATTCTAAGGAACATAGGGAACCTCATATATGACATCTTAGGACAGTTTTCATCTTGCCAACTTGCTCTAATTAAAAATACCACATGTCACAAAGCACACCCCTTCTGTGAGCCAGATGAGGCCTAGTCTGCCAGTTGGTGACCTGTGCTTTCTTTTTTCCTCCATGGGGCAGCTCTGGACAGAGGACCATGGATTAAGTGTCTCAGACTTACAGAGTCAGAGACAAGTTCCAGCTGCCTTTGTAGCCGAATGATTTAACACTGCTGGTATTAGGCTGATATTAGAGCCTTTAGCGTGAGTGGGATGGACACCCTAGGATTTCACATGGGTGCTTTGAAGTTGTGTCAAGTCCAAATGACAGTTTTCCTGGCCATTAAAAATGGTCTGGAAATGGACTCGGCTGTGGATAAATGCAAATCAATACAAATTATGAAAGGGGCTCAGTGATGGATGGGCTGCCTGTCAAGAAAGATGGAATAATGACGAACTGCTGTGGGAAGGGGGGGTGATGATGTCTGAACACCCGGCTCTTTGGAAGGGGAAGGCAATTAACCACATAACAGTCTGGTCCTGGCCTGGGGTCTGGGGTGTTTAGCCTTAGAAGTGGCCAACTCCTAATGTATACAGCGAGAGCCATGCAACTGGAGGCTCATCCACTCAGGCTTCAACAGCCATTTACTATGACAAAATGAGTAGGTATTGACCTGCTGACTCTAATGCAGGGTGTCAGTGTATTAATAACAGGCTGCTGCCTGCTGTGTCTAAATGCCGGGGATGAAAGGATCGCCGTCCTTTCAAAAAAGTCAAAGAGATGGTGTCACTCAGATCTGCTGTGATTGCTCCCAGGTTATCTCCTGGCACGCGTGAGTTTAGGGGGGTCTGGAGGAGTGTGAAGGGGAACAGCAGGGAGCAGAATAGGTTCAGACTGGAGCTGTAACATCATTAGCCTCTCGTTCTTGGGTATCTCTGTCTAGCCAGGCTTTGGTCTCAGGGCTAGCATCTGCGTAAGAGGGCCACGAGATTCTCCTCTCTCATCGGCTGGGATCGGACACCAGCAAACCACCCTTGTATAGCGTGAGTCTCAGACTTGTGGCTAAGTGCACAGTTGATTGCCCTTTCCACTCCGTTCTCACACTACCGCATCAGAGACCATCTCAAGCCTTGCTTAGCTTTCTGCCTGACGTTTGTGGCTGGCTCATCCTTTCCTCTGTTGTACAAGAAATTCTTTTGTGCTTCCCACCTGCCCTCTACCCCCAAGTACTGGGAATCCACCTTAGGCCTTATGTATGCTAGGTAAGTGCTCTACTCAGCTGTACAACCAGACCTCTTTTTGTCTTTATTTGAGACAGGGTCTCATTGAGTTGCCCAGGCTGGGCATAAACTCACGCTGTAGGCCATGCTGGTCTTGAACTTGAGATCCTCCTCTCTCAATCTCTTGAGTAGCTGAGCCCATAGGTGGCAACCACTGCTTCTCCTCTTCACTCTCTTCCTCTTTTTCTTCCTCTCCCGCCTTTCTTTCTTCCTCCGGTTTTAGTATTTCATCCTTCATGTTCCACAGTAGGTACCAGAGTGCTCACTGTGACATTAATGTCACAGGCATTTCACGGTCAGCACGGTCCGTGTCACGCGCTTGTTTCACCGGGGCATGTGACTCAGGCGGGCCCCTGAGCATGCCGGTTCTAGAGCCTGCAGAGCTCCTCACTCTTCACCTGTTCCCGGTGTGGGCAAACGACTGTCGGGACCAGAGCAGAAGCTACAGTTTCAATGGTGGAGGTTTCCTTGAGTCAGTCACTTCTGAGCTGGTTTGTGGAAAAACAGTGAGATCTTTGTAGGCATAAAAGACTGAAGATCACTGTAGGTGAGAGAAATAGCCTATGTAGAGGAAGGGCCGTATGAGCTTAGGCGCTGTGCAGCTGGGGGAGAAGTCACACTTCAACTTAGCCTGTGTGATCTTTCTACCTGTTAATCACACTGTAGACTTCCACTAAGTTTGTTGGGGAAATGCTACACTTCCTGTTTGGCAGAGGGGGAAAATATTGAGCTGAAAACTTAATCATTTATTGGGGCCACACAATGGAAAGGGGGAGTGGTGGACTCTGACCAGATGATGCTCTCAGTTCCCATTGTACGTGGCTGTAAGGATTCATGGATACTATGCTGCTGTAATTCCCCAGTGTGCTGGTGTTCTTAGCATAAGTCACTGCCTTTGTTCTTACAATGTGTATGCCCGTGCATGTGCATATTTGTGTGTTCATGTATGTGTGGTGCATATGACCACGTGGTGTGTATATGCTTGTGTGTGTGTATGTGGAAGCCAGAGAGGAACTCAGGTATCACTCAAGAGACATCTACTTTATTTTTCTAGAGACAGGATAGCTTCCTGGTTTAGAGCTTGCCAAAATGGCAAGCCCCAGGGATCAGTCGGCCTCTGCCTCCCTAGTGCCGGCTTTTGAATGCGAGTCTGGGGATTGAACTCAGTTCCTCATGCTTGCAAGGCAAGCACATTGCTGACTGAGTGATCTCCGCAGACCATGACTGCCTTTCTTGAAGCTGTTCTTTCTCAGTTTTTCCATTGCTTGGAAAAATTCTCCTGTATAGAAGGGTGAGGTCAGCCTGTGAGGAAAGTGGTTTTCCTACGCAGAGTTCATTTTTAGTTTGTGTTTTAGCCAAATTGCCTGAGACATTTTCATGCATGGACTGAGGACAGCTTGCTGCGGCTCATCCTGTTGGACTTAGGGGGTTCTTATTTTATCAGGTGTGTTTGACTGCATTGTAGCCCTGGCTAATCACCATGGTGATATCTTGGGATACTGGGTAGGGGTTACTTCAGGAGCTGGAGACAGCTACTCCCATAGGCTGTGTTAGTCCAGCTGTACAGGGCCTCCTGATGGACTGGCTACCTCCGGGATCCTTCTGCCTGAGGTCACGATGTCTCCAGTGAGGTGGGTGACTGTGCTCTGACGGCAGGCTGGGCTTTTCCACCATCAGTCCCCTAAGTGTGGTCCTCGGCACAGATTTATTAAGTTAGGTATAGACATTTCTTTCAATAAGGTATATAAATACATAGATGGATACTAAGTGAGTGGCATTAAGCCTGTGCTGTTTAGGAAAGCAGGTCTTGGGGTCAAATAGCACAGACTTAGAATCACGTGAGTGTTTCCACCATGGTGGACCTAACCCCCATCTCACCAATCAAAGCACATGATGAAGATTACAGCTTCCTTCTGGTTTTGTTTTGTGAAAGAGATGCGGCTGGAGGGGGGTACCCTTGAAACAGCTCTGAGTACACTTGCTGGCACCTCTCCCTCCCTCCCTCTCTCTCTCTCTCCCTCCCTCTCTCCCCCATCTCTCCAGAGTTCCCAGATGAGGCAAAAAATAAGTTCACTGACAGGCAATTAGCATCATTTGTAATATCTAAACAATGACTTGCTCCACGCTATCAACATTTATGGGACATTTTAAGATCACTAAAAAAAATACCTCAGAGAAGTTTGAAGTTTGCAGCTGTGGTATTGAACCAAAGCCCCCAGAGCACAACAGGCGTGATCAGTCTTAACCATTGAAAGGATCTGGTGAGAAAGCTCAAGTGTGTCACTTGCCACCCTGCTGAAAAGAGTCAAACTCCTGGCTTTGGAGCCTGGTGACACTTAGGTGTGCTTTCTCCAGATGCGAGACGAAAGGTGCCCCTGTGCAGATGTATGTGTGCACCTCACTGAGCCCCAGAATCTCAGAAAACTCAGTGGGAGCTCTGCTACACCAAGGGTGTCTCAGTCTGCCTGCCCCATGCCACCTCCAGCTCAGGACAGTTCTGGAAATGAGTGTGCTGCTTGCCAGGAGGCCAGAGACAAGCATTTCCATGGAACTTCATAGTTCAGGTAAGATGTGTATTTTTCAATATATGTGTATGTATCTATGTATGTAGGAGGCATGCACATCACAACATGTGCGTGGAAATTAGAGAGCAAGTTTCAGGAGTTGGTTCTTTCTTTCCACCATGTAGATTCTGAGAATTGAACTCAGGTCATCAGCTTAGCTACATGGGTACTTGTAGCTACTTGCTGCACTGTCTTCCAGGCCCATGAGGTAGTTTTGTTGGGGAGTGGGTGGGGTGGGGTTGTTTGCTTGTTTTTCTTTTTTCTTTTCTTTCTTGAGAGACAAAAGTGAGGCCAGAGATAATGGTGTAGGCAGAAATTCTCGTGGAAGTGGTGGGCTTTTGAGAAGAGTTAAAATGGAACTTGGAGCCATCCTTCCTGTGCCACCACCGAACGGGTGAGAGACCCACAGATTGTCACATGGGTTTATACAACAATGGCTAAAGGGGAGTTCAGGACTCTAGTTCACAGTTTGGCTCTGAAGACATGCACAGGTTGTTTACCACCCCTAGCCTTGGGATTCTGCTCTGCCAGATAGAGTTAGGATCTTCTCTCCCTGTCGCTCCTGTAGGACTGTGGCAAGGACAAAGCCGGAGATAGGTAGTAAGCCTGGTTTGCATCAAGCACTCAAGGAGTGGCCACAAGCATCTCGGCCCCTCGGCCACTCAGGCAACTCCAAGGAGTGGCCACAAGCACCTTGATCACCCAGGCACTTCCGATGACCATTGTGACAAAGGTCTGAAGATGCTTTCCCAGATGTGTGCACACCGTGCACACCTTACACACACACCTTACTTATGCCTCTGTTCTTATCCTTCGACTCTCTCCCTTCAGCTGGCAACATCTCCATCAGTGCTGTGGCTCCTCTAAGCCACCCTGAGTGCTGTTTTTGTCCCGCTTTTCTGTCCAGTTGTGTCCTGCTTAGGATCCCTGAAGAAAGTCTTTGAAGAGTTGAAAAAACATGGCTCTTCGGCCCCAAACAAAAATCATTTTGTAATGATGCTTCCTCTCTGTGTGTCTGTTGCAACCTCTGAATTTTGGCAAAATGTGTTTTAAAGGTGAGGCTTGGACTATATCTCTGTATTTCCCCAGGGCTGACAGTTTGACTTACACCTGAGCAGTTGCATGCTTTCTAATACTGAGGACCCTACGCACCAGAGATGTGGCTCTATGGCCACCTTCCCAGGAAGGCAGAGTCAACGGCAAGCAACAGATATGAGCGCAGGCAGACAGACTTAGGCTGAGTTTCAGAAATGACATTCTCTTCCTTTAAGATGAGGTAGGACCTCAAGCTTCTGTTAAACCTCTGTGGACCCTACTCTGCTCTACGACTGAGCTGTGCTTCCCTAAAGATATAAAGGGCTGGTTCCATGACACGCTCTTCTGGCTAAGGATCTTCCTTCTTTTCCCACCAGCACCTGGGAGGGCAGGACTCAGTTAGGTCAGTGGTCCTGGCATGAAACCCTTCCCTTGATGGAAGAAAAAAAAACCCAAAATCAAAACAAACATGTTTGATGGAACTAGAGTGTTCACCTCTGTGGGGACAGAGGCAGTTTGCCATGCAGGACTCACGAGGCCTTGTGGAAAGAACATAGATTTTAGAATTCGGGATTTGGAGATTTGAACTCCGACTGTAGGTTACAGTGCTCATGTTTGCAACACACTTTGCTTTCTCTATGCCTTGACGAGAATTATATTATGTCGTGCGGTCTTTGTGTGTAATGGATGCATGTGTGTGCACGTGCACGTCAGGCCTGAGGCTGACCTTGGAGAAGGGAATTATATTATGTCGTGCGGTCTTTGTGTGTAATGGGTGCATGTGTGTGCACGTGCACATCAGGCCTGAGGCTTACTCAGTTGACTCCCTCTTTTACCCTCCACTTTATGTTTCTGGGGTAGGGTCTCTCCATTCAGGTCAGGCTGACTAGCCGCTGGACACCCAGTATCTACCTGTCTCCGCCTCCGTGGCTGGCACACGGTTGCACATGCTACCACAGGCCTCTCTTACATGGGTGTTGGGCATCTGAATTTAGGTCCTTGTGCTTGTATAATGAGCACTTTACCCACTAAGCCATCTGCACAGCCCCGGCTTTCTGTCAGTTTTGAAGGGTTGTCATGAAAATCAGAACGAATCACTATAAGCTTTAATTCTAAGGGTTTGCCTTGTGCCAACTTCTCTGTGTTAGGCATGGACAGCTGAATTCACCCCATTTCCAGATGAGAAAAGTGAAGCTGAATGAATAGAGAATTATCACATGTAAAAGCTGATATACCCTTTTGATATACGAAGCACAATATACCCAGGAGTAACTTAGGCAACACATTTCTTTAAAAGACAGCATTTACTCAGGACTGAGAATGTCATGGAACAACAGATTACAAAGAACCAAGGAAGTGCTTGACACATAGGGCTAAACGAGAGTTGTTTTCTCCCTTTACTGAAAGGATACATTCATGTTGAGGCTGGTAGGGGCTCCTGGGTCATTCTTTTCGATTACAAAACTCATGTGCATGGGTGTTTTGCCTATGCGCATGTCTGGGTTTCAAGCATGTGCCTGGTGGCCACAGACGTCAGATGAGAGTGTCAGATGGCCTGGAATGTGAGCTATGGATGCTTGTGAGAAGCCATGTGGGTGCTGGGAATCAAACCCCAGTTCTCCTGAAGAGCAGAAAATGCTCTCAACCACTGAGCCATATCTCCAACCCCATTATTTTAGAGATTTTTGGTCTGGATTTTAGCAATATAGAAATGAAATAGACCTTTCTTTGAGGAAAAGCCATACATCTGCTAAGAGAGCTTTAAATGGCATTTTTGGGTGTGGTGATGGAGTCTGTAACTCTGGCACATAGAAGGCTGAAGCAGGAGGACCTTGGAGTCAAGTCTTCTTGGGCTACAAAGGGAGACCTTATCTCGAAACAAAAATAAAAGGAAACAGACAAATAAGATTCTATTTCTGCCCCATTTTTCACCTCAGTTATCCAGGTAGATCGTAGGTGGCCAAGTCGGTCACCAGTCCATTAGGTAATCATTCCCAAGTCAAATTCACTGCCCCAGAGCCAGAAACATCTTCAGAAGATAAAGCCAAGTGAGACGCAGAAAAGACTTTTGATTAGACCTGATCGCTAGCACAGAATCCTTTGTCCTTCTCTAGTTCCCATTTGGTCCCTACGATCAGGAATGGATAGCACGCTCTAGGTTGTACATTCTGTGCCTGTCTCATGTGTGTTCAGGAAGTATATACATAAAAGAACCCAAGATGGGGTTTGTGGAGACTGCTCAAAATGTTTACTTTGGAGCTGCAGAGACAGCTCGGTTAGTAAAAGATCCGTCATGCAATTGCAAGCACCTCCGCCCAGGGGAGGCGGTGCAGATAAAGGGATCCCTCGGGCTTGTTGGCCAGCAGTCTAGCCAAGTTCTAGGGAGAGATCTCCACTTCAGGAAACAAGGTGGGCAACGCTGGAGGAAGGATATCATCCAAGGTTGTCTCCTGGTCTACATGCGCACGCACACGCACACATACGTGTGTATACACACATGCACACATACCTGCATGTACACAGATACACAGGTACACATATGGAGCCCACTGTATTATTGATTGATTACAGAACAGTGAGTATTACGGTTTGAATGTGAAATGTCTGCAGGAGGCTCCCATGAGCATTTGGTGCCAAGCTCGTGGCACTGTTTGGGAAGCTGTGACACCTTCAGGGTAGGAGGCGCAGCTAGTCACGGTGGGCTACAGGAAGCTGGCCTTGGAAGATGATAGCCCGAGGTTGCCTCAGACCCAAGCTCTCTGCTTCCTCATCTACCTCGATTCCAGGAGCCTCGTTCCATGCTCTGGCCACTGTGAATTTCACTGAGCCTCCCCGGCCATGATGAACTGAAACTGTGATCCATAATGAAGCTTTTCATCCTTAGCTTGCTTGCAGAAGGTGCTTGGTGACAGTCATGGGAAAAGTAATTGACACGCTGGGCAAGTGACGTCATTACCAGTCCCTTCCATCTGTACCAGGAAAGGGGGGCGTGACACCTGCCTTGTCTGTCCCCTAAGATAACTCAGAAGATAACAATGTGATGATGAATTCCCTTTATAAATATTAATTTGCCTTAATCATTGAAGCCTCAGTTTCATGGCCTGGAAATGTTCATCCCAAGGGTAAACACAGTAGTTGGCACAGGGCACACACTCCGGAAATGACCAGTTTAAGACTCGGTCCTCAATCTCACAATAACTTTCAAGGTTACAATAATATTAGGATTCCTTCGTACAAATCAAGAAAAAAGTTGCATTGTAAATATCATCTATGAAAATATTATTTATCCCTACAACTATTAATTTTTTTATCATATCTGGAGAACTACCACAGCTAGTTTATATAGGATTCTACTCCTGTTCTTTGATAACAGTGACACAGAGCTTAATTAGCCTTGGTAGCAAGCATTGCATATTAGCAACTGGCACCTGAATAGAAGCGAGCAGACATGAGTAGAACTCACTTGTGAGGGGCACCGCCCCACGCTGCCACGGTTGAGGAGGACCCGTTTTCAGGTGCCTTTACTCTTAGGGACTCCTGGCTGCTCCCAGCCCAATCCTTACCAGTGTGGCTTTTCCACCTTCCTTCATAAAAAGTAGTTTGTGACAAGCCTGCTGGGGCAGGAAATAGTTTTGCGCTAATGAGTTTGTGCTTCGCTGCCACTTCCCCATTAAAATCATGTTAACCAGGCCCCCCCTTGTTAATCATCCCAAAATCAGTTTATTAATTAACTCATTTTGGGAAATGGCAATTTAGTCAGAGCTCTCCAGCTCATTAGCACGTTACCAGGACAGAGGAAATAGATGTCACTGGAACCCCTCCCTGCACGCTCAACTCAGCCAGCACTGTGGCTTCTTCCCGCTTTCGGTTTCTCCCTCCGCTAATTCGCGTGACGAAGAGAGGCTGAAAGCATCCTGGATGGCTGACTCTGTACTCCATTTAGGGGCAAGAGCTGTAAAATACACCCTTTATCTCAAGAACATCTTAGGATAGGGCAGCGGGGATGTAAGGGAACTTGGGAGTGGGATTGTTTGGAACAAGAACCCAGGGGCTTGATGTAATTCTGGAGTTTTATCGCCGCCCCCCCCCATACTCTAAGTGTATGTGGTATTGTACCTGTTTGTGTATGTGTTCACATGGGCTTGGGAATTCACCTGCATGTGTGTGTATGCTCACACAGAGGCCAAAGGCTGATGTTGTAGTACGCCGTCTTAGTTTTTGATATAGGGTCTCTCTCACTGAACCTAGGAATTTAATGAAGGCTACATTAGCTCCGGAGATCACCAGTTGTCTAGATTAGTCGGCACGAGGGCTGAGGGGCTCTGGCTTCCTCTGTCTTCTCAGCACTAGGGCTATAGAGGGACAAGACCATGCCCAACTCTTATTTGGGTATTGACAGCCCTACTCAGGTCTTAATGCTTGCCATCTCTGCAGTCCTGTTCTGACTTTTTAGGCTGTTTATCCATACATCAGGCATGCCTCGGGAGCCGGCATAGCTTTTCAAAAGCGCTTTGAGAGAGTGAGAACTGGATCTGGATAATTGCATTTGTGTAGGGAGTGCTCAGACTTTCCTACCCAAGCTCTAGTCTTATAATGAATGATGATAATGTTATGAAAACTAGGCTCTCATAGGAATGGAATGGCTACTGTGTGCCAGGCACTGTCCTCATCACGGTGTGCTAGTTCACTTTATGAATAACAGTGGTTAATGACTCACCGAATGAACGACAAAAGTTATTGACTTATTAGCTTACCCAATGCTCACTGTAGACCAGTAAGATGGATGCTGACAATACAAGTTACAAAGATTTGAACACAAACAATTTAGTTTCAGAATTATAAGTCAATGAGACCCAGGAAATAAAAAGACTTTTCCTCATCACACAGTGTGTGTGTGTATGTATGTGTGTATTATGTCTCTCTGTGTGTATGTATGTGTGTATGTGTGTGTATGTATGTGTGTATTGTGTCTCTCTGTGTGTGTGTATGTGTATATTTCATCTGTGTGTGTATGTATGTGTGTGTACATATGTGTATGCATGTATGTGTGTACATATGCATGTATATATATATGTGTGTGTATGTATGTGTGTATTATGTCTGTCTGTGTGTGTATGTATGTGTTTGTATGTGTAACTCACTTCTCTACAGTGACCAAGCCAGCATTTTTTCTTTGTCACACTGTTAGTTTCCAGAAGTTCCCATCTGTTGGCCAGGTTTCTCATAAAATATAATTCAGATCCTGTGCCCATTTCAGGGAAGGGTCAAGCCTCAGTTTGACTCCATATCCTCAGTGTTGGCAGATAACAGAGCTGAGTAGAATCTGTGAGTTGGATGTTAGAATGTAGACATAGTTAGGATTTAGCCATTGATAATATAGGATCTCACTCCAGAGAAGCTAGGCTTTCCAACTCACTAGCAATCAAATGCTTTACCAAGTCCCAGTTTTCTAATATGAAAAATAAATCTGAAGGTGGATACCCAGGGCTAGTAAGTGGAATGAGATTGCAAGTGTCCTGTGACTAGAAGTCCCTGTGATAGATATCAGAAGTCACTCACTCTCTTTATTAACTTGACTGCCTTTCAGTGCAAGGATTGTCCCTACTGTAGGACCAAGGGATCTGGGGGACAGTCTGCCTGTGAGGAGATGGTAGCCTATACTTCAGCTCACCAGGGATTAAAGGATAGTGCTGGCATTAGTGAGCTAGCCTACCCAGGCTGCCTTTAGGTCATTAAGGTATCCCAGCCAGAGAAGCATTCAGAGTTCACCCTGTCGCTACTCAGAACATCCATGTTTGATCTCTTCCTTCCATAGGAGGTGTGGGATGCTGGGATCTGTCCAAGCCATGGCCTGGAAGGGCCATCAACTAACTATTGTTTTTGTCTGTTAAATACCAATCTATGCTTTCCTTCCTATGTGCTTATAGCTGACTCTTCTCTAATTATTAGAAAGAATATCAAACTGTCATAGGTGACATACATGTCTGTAGGCGTAAGTCACGAAACAATCCCACACCAGTTTGGAATTATGATTAATAAAAGGGTTATTTATTTAAGGGGAAAACTTACAGATCACCGTCCTAGACAACATCCCTCTGAGCAAACAGGAACAGAGTCTAGCAGCTAGAAGTGGGAGCCAGAAGCAAGAGAGCGAGAGCAAGAGCAGGGCTACCGCTGCTTTTTAAAGCAAAAGAGACCACACCCAAGTGGGCTGGTATCTTAAAGGCTATTGGCTGAAGGAGCAGAAGGAGCTTCAGGTAGAGTCAATATCCAAAATGGGTGTTCTAGTAGTAAACTACCCACATCAGTCCCTTACATGTTGAGCTAGATTATAGAGCCATTTTTCACCTTAAATAAGTAGCAAGAATAGCATTTATAATTTTAGAGGTTCTGGGGAGAATAAAGAGGTAAGCTCAAAGAGCCCAATAATGCTTGGCTATGAACAGAAAGTCGATCCACAAGAGACCAGCCATTACCATTGCTCTTCTGCATTGCTTGCTCCCTCTGTGGCTGGCAAGGATGCCTATCAATTGTACCATGAGGCAGAGACAAGAGTCTTGGTAAAGCAGCTGTGGAGTATATCATGAGTGTTCTCACAGTTAAGTCCAGCCAATGGGATTGAGCTATCACTGGTCTTCAGTGCATCCTTTAGACTAGACAAGGTGGCCTGTGAGCATGTGCAGGGCATGGCTGGTGCTTGGCATGTAACATCACCATCGTAGGTGACAGTGAGTGACAAGACACCTTAACCTGAGTCTACAGAGCACAACCAAGATTTATGAAGTACCTTTAGGGATAAGAGGCAGGGTCCGTGTAAATACCAGCAAATACTATACACATAAAATAGGTTTGTCTAATTGTGTTGAACAATTTGCTAGGAGCCTGAAGATATTTCTTGTAAGAGAGGTGGAGATACCTGCCTTCCAGCTCACAGACGTGATCTTGAGAAGTAGACAGAAGGTCACATCTGAATTCTACAGCAATGGCTTTAAATATTTTTCTCATGAGTGTTCTTTTCTTATAAATTATGTGCCTGTGCATTTTGTATGTATATGTCAGTGTGCATGTGTGTGGTTTTGCCTTTCTGTTCACGATGTGCACAGGAGCCAGAAGGTATCAAATCTCCTTTATCCCTTTCCCCATATTTCTTTGAGGTAATGCCTCATTCTGAACCTGAGGCTTACATTTTGATTAGGCTGGAAGCCAACAAGGCCCTCTTGTTCTTGTTTACACAATCTTCTTGCCCACATGCAGCTCAGAGCTAGGGTTAGAAGTGTTTCCAGGGATGCTTGGCTTCTATGTGAGTGCTGGGAGCTGAACTTTAGTCCTCAGGGCTGCAGACCAAGTGTTCTCAGCCACTGAGCCATCTCCCCAGCCCCAGATGGTTTTCTCCATAAGTAACAGTCAACTTGAAGACCAGTATGTTAAAAAACCGAGCAAGAGATAAGAGCATGGGTAGGGGACAGATGTTGGTCCCCTAGCAGTTGATTATCAAAGCAGGAACAGCTTATCCTCATTTCAGAAAAATGTCAACCTGAGTGTAGAATAGTGGTTACTAGAGCTTAGGAAGGGGCAGTGGATAAAGGAGACAATATTTGATTAGTGTTTACTAAATACATATGAAGAACTAGCACACTGAACTCCAGAAATAAAGGCCAAGAAAATAAGCTGACATTGACTGGAATTCCTTCCTGCTCCCCATTCCTTTATTTTGTGAATTAAGGCTTTCAGCGTGACCTTTCCTGTTGTTGCTTTTACCATCTCTCCTCATGCCCTCTCTAACTGCTTTCTCTTCCTCCCAGTCACAGCCTGATCACACTGTAGCCCACAGCCCTCCCAGTCACAGCCTGATCACACTGTACACTACAGCCTGGTCACACTGTACACCACAGCCTGGTCACACTGTACACCACAGCCTGGTCACACTGTACACCACAGCCTGGTCACACTGTACACCACAGCCTGGTCACACTGTACACCACAGCCTGGTCACACTGTACACCATCCTCTTGATGTGAGCGTCCCAAGAACAGGCCCTTGCCAGATTTCTTTGTGACCGCCATCTGCCTGAAACAATGCTTGGCACCCACTCTTTGCTGAACAAGTTAAATGAAAAACATCTGTTTTTCAAATGGCTGATCTTCTATTTCTCTTGTGAAATACATGCAGAGAGACTTCCCAGAAGAGCAGAATATCAAGTGTTCAAAAAAAAAAAAAAAATCCCTGCTTCCAGGAGGTGATCTGGCATTCAGACAGGTAGAACTTGAAGGAAAGGGGCACTCTCCAGAGCTGGGGTTCGCACCTGCTCTCTTGGGACTCTTCTGACCACAGAGGCAGGTCACTTGACTGCGGTGCCACACTTGTGAGAAGTTTCCTTTGTTCTAGGTCTCCTCGCTTTGGTTCCTAAATTGTCACCCTCTAGGCCTCATCTGTGCCTACCATGCCCTTCTGCCAGAGTTCAAATCACCCCAAAGGGTGTTCCTGTCTCTCGCATATTCACTCATCCACTTTTCCCAAATAAGTCTCCCCCGCTTTTTAAAGGCATTTTGTTTTGCAAAGATGGGGTAACTGTGGTCACGCAGTCACCCCACCTCAGTGTCTCACGAGGTACCCGACACAGCATAGTCATAACAACAAGATCCAAGTAGCAGCTGTCATTTATTAAGTACTTTGTTTGCCACATGTGGTATGAAGAATTTTATATGATCCATTTAGTTTGAATCTACGAGTTGGTTAATTATCATGCTCACTCTACAGACAATAAGATATCAATTTATTGGGAGGCCACAGAACTCACAAATTAGAACCTTCACTAAGCCATAGAGTTACTGAGCTGGAGGAGAGACATGGCTTGAACTGCATTTTCTGCTCTGTCACTGTGTTGGGACGTGTGCGCTTGGATCTGCCCCCCTCAACCCCACTTCCTAGAGTAAATAGGTATGAAAATGAGCTAAATCCAAATGGGAGTTCACACATCCCTCAGGCCTCTAAGGATCAATGAAGCAAGCTCTGCTGCCAGACTTTAACCTTGACCTCTGCCTGGAGAGACTCATTACTCAGCAACATCATGTCTTCCCTGCGATACAAGTGACATGGGGGTCCTCGGCCCCGTCCCCTAGCAGCAATTATGAAAACTCACTTGTGTTGCAAGTTAATATGCAATTATGATTTTGGCAAGAGCTCTAAGGAAACCCAAAAGGGCTTAATTGAGTGGCCTTTTCCCATGTGCCTGTCCCCAGACAAATGGGACAAAATGCTTTCCGACGTGCGCTGGCTCCAGATAGCGGAGGGGAAGCTGTTGCAGTCTCAGGAGGCCATGGGCACTGACACAGGAGGTGTGCTGACAGGAATTCAACAGACAAGTGCAGGCTGTTGGTGTTTGCTAAGCTTCGGTGGGAAATCCTACCATTAAGAAGGGTACACTGTCAAGGAAGAGATGGAAAAACAAATCTTGCCACAATTAAAATAAAATGTCACATGTTTTCCCAAGTGGGATTCTCTAGAACCCAGTCAGAGAGAGGCTATAGCATCAGCCTCTGTAGGGGAAGAGTCTGAGAAACTGGGGCCTATCGTTGGTGCCATGTACCCTTAAACTTGATCCATGGAGCACTGAGGGCAGATTCCATCCAGGGAGATGAATAGAAGGAGGAAGGCTGAAGATTAAGTCAAGCGGGAAAATGATTATGACATCTACTTCATATCCCACATGAAAATGAGTTCCAAGTGAATGGGGTTTAAATAGAAAGGGCAGAAAAAGAGCAGAATATTTATGCCATCTGGGGAATCAGGGCAACTTTCCTAAGCAATACAAGGTAGGAAAGATAGCTATTTTTGAATTTTAAGCATTTAAAAATCTGTGTATGCAAAAACACTATAAACAAGGTCCAATAACCCCCAAATAAAATAAAGCCATTGGTAGTGTCAAAAAGGTATGATAATGTGGATGCAAAAAGGTTATAGGGACCTAGGTCAGCATATCTGCATACATATTGCTTTCACAGACAGAAGAAACACTCATATCAGACTTTTTAAAAAGGGTGAAGGTTACACACAGAGGATTGGTGAAGAGAAGATTTAAATAACTAACATGCATGTGGAAGATGGCCGTCCTGAAATGCGAACTGAAGAAATGAAGATATGGCACTTCTGACTCTCTAGATCAGCAAACACTTTAGCCAGCAAAACGTCTCTCATTAGCTCAGAGGACAGCCGGCACTCCCATGCACCGCTTGTCGAAGGATGCCGCCAGCGCTTTTTCCAAAGATACCTGGAAATTTTTATATAATCAGCCCTACACTTACAGGAATCCCTGGACGCCAAACAACGGTTCATTGTGCCCTAACACATATGAACACAGAAAGATTTACTTGTAATGAAGTTCAATGTCACAAATAAACACAAATCAATGAAAAATTCCTGGAAATGGTTCAACTGTCCATGGATGTAGGCGTGGCGAATAAACAGAGATTTGCTTATACTGTGGAGCTGGTATGGCTGTGAGTGGGGTTGAGGTTTAAGTATGTTTGTAAAGTCTGGCCTAAAGAACTCTTGCAAGGTTCTGATATAGTATATATAATTTCGAAGGTAAAAAAAAAACCTACCCATATTATTCATGCAAATTGGCATATTTCTATGGGCATGAAAATAAGCATTTAAAGGGGAATTGGATGTGGCATAAATACTAAACTTTTACTTATTTATCTTTAATCAAAATGCATACAAATATTTTGCAATTAAAAAAAAACCTAAATATTGGGAATCTAAAGTGAGAAGCACTAGGGTGGATGGATGAAGGATAAGTGCTCCGCAGTGTGGAGTTTGTCCTTGCTTACTCCCGGCAGGCTTCAGGAAGATGCAGGGTGACTTCCTGTGAAAATGCTCTGGAAGAGACGTCTGACTCTAGCAGGGATTTCACTTGAAGACATTTATATTCCCCTCTTGATGTAGGGATTGCTGGTTGGGCTAAATGAAAACTATGACATAGGGTCACAGCAGATCGATAAGGGGAGGCTTGCAAGAGGTGGCCACGGCTCAGCAAGGGCCAGTTCCACAGTGGAGTCAGTACAGGTGAGGCCAAAGGCCACCAGGGTTGATGAGCAGCAGGTCTCTGACGGCCTTTGAGGGCACATCCTTAGCAGTCTGAAGCAGCAGACAGTGCAGTGCAGGGGATGTAGGAATGGGGGGGCAGTGGAGGAGGGAGAGTGCAGGGTCAGCAAACTCTGGGCAGGAAGAAGGGGGGAGACAGCCTGTTAATGAGAGGAAGAAGGGCAGAGGGGGAGCTAGTTGGATAAACCTGACCATGCTCACCGAAAAGTGATGTGAGTTGACAATCCATTAAACGGTAGCCACGCAGGGACTGGGAATGGATGACCATGCACAAAGGAGAGCATAACCTGGGACAGAGTTTCCCTTGCTCTCTGAAGCCATGGGAAAGTGGTGCAAGGTCAAGATGCTAGGCTTTGCTTTGGAGGGCTTGATCAAGCAGGTCTGAGGACGTAGACAGGCTGCGAGCACTCTAGGCGGAACCACCTAAGCCTTAGGCCTCTCACTAAGGTGAAAAACTTAAAGCCTCCTTTTCCGGCTTGCTGTGTACACTTGGGAACTACACAGCACCTCACCTGTAATTGGCCACCATGGAAGTGACAGCTGTGACAGCCTTAGACAAAGCATCGTATGGAGAGGAGGTGCCTGTAAGTCACACAGAGGACGCACGAGCTGGGACTCAACCCTACTCACACAGAGGACACACCAGCTGGAACTCAACCCTGCTCACACAGAGGACACACCAGCTGGAACTCAACCCTGCTCACACAGAGGACACACCAGCTGGAATTCAACCCTGCTCACACAGAAGACACACCGGCTGGAACTCAACCCTGCTCACACAGAAGATACACCGGCTGGAACTCAACCCTGCTCACACAGAAGACACACCGGCTGGAACTCAACCCTGCTCACACAGAGGAATCCATGAGCTATGGGAACTTGGCTGCCAGTATTATCCTCTTTCTTGCTCTCAGTTCTGTCTTCTATAAAATAAAGTTTATATTGAACGATCCCTCGGGTGCTTTCCAGCATCGAGATCCTTCATGTGCAACCGCCTCTGTTTTACTAAGTGTGTGTGTGTGGGGGGGGTGTGGTGCACTTATGTGTGCTTGTGCAGGTAGAGTAGGTGAGGCTGATTGGCCAGTGAGCCCCAGAGATCTGTCTGCCTCTGCTTCCCAGATCTGGGATTGCAAACATACATGACTATGCCCACGTTTTTGCTATGTGAATTCTGGGGATTGAGCTTAGGTCCTTATGCGTGCGAGACAGTCACTTTCTAGATTAAACTATCTCCCCTATCCCCTACACCCAGCTTTTCAAAGTAAATATTCAGCTAGATCTCTCATTCAGATATATGAATAAGGCTATCTGAGTAGGTTTCCAGCTCTGTTCTATAGTCCCCAGGCATTAAAATATGCTATTCTAACCTTAATAATTTATTTCAGTCAGTTAATTCTAAAAATATCCACCATGATCTTCTAGTTTACACCTTGTAGAGTCCTGTCCCGCTGTCATTTGATTGGCCAGCATCCCTCCTGCATCTCTAAAATCCTCCATCTATTTAACATGCACTCCGATGTGCTGTTTCTCACTGCTACTCTGTTCCCCGAGGCTTTGGCGTTTGTGACTCCTAACACTCAGGTCAGAAGGAGGGGAGGTGGATTTGTCCAGGCCTCTCAGGTGAAACTCCATCAGGAACGTGTGACCCTGTTCCCCAAGCTTCTTCCTGCACAGAAATCTAAAGGTAAAGGTCAGATTCAAGTGCCAAGGGCATGGTCAGTCTTTTGACATAGCTGCCGTGGAGTAACTGATATCAGGAAGCTCCCAGGAAACATATTTTAGTGTGAAGAACAGAGGACAAGAAGGAAAGACAAGTATCCGATGGCTCTGGCTTCAGCTTCTGTGCCTACAGACAACAGTGTGATTGTACGGTGCTCCTTAAGAGCCTGGGGGAACTTTCAGTAAAGTAGTGCCTAGAAAGGAGTGAGCATATGGCAGCCCTCAGAAGGTCTGCATAAAGCAGCCCTTTCCCTGGGAGCTGCATGAATACAGTCGGGCGTTTCTCTCCTGATCCCTCAGATTAGAACTATCACGCATATTCGGTTTCATTCCACGAAGATGGGAATTTGCAGAAAAATGCATGAGTGCTTTGAGCTCTTTATAAGGGAGGGGTTTCAGAAAGCCAAGGCTCAGCCCATAGAGCAGCCTGCATATTTACCTTCCGTTTAGGTGGCACTCAGGCCCGAGACAGCTCCCTGTTAGGATTCCTTAACTGTCCACGAGACCCAGCTCCTCCGAGTCTGCATCGTAGGAAGAAAGCATTTACTTTAATAGTCCCGCCCTCGGTAGGCTGAGAGGTTCTTCCTGCAAACATGCTCTGCAGATGCGTGATGCTCCTGACAATGTATTCTCTCACCCAGCAGATCAGAGCGACCATTTAAAAGCTCGGAGTAGAAGCCGGAGCTTCTGATTGATCTGACCGTATTGTCTCAGCCCCATTTCAAACTACCTGTTCTTTAAATTGCATATAAAAATACAGCCCATGCAATATTAATACACCGATGAATAATACACTAACAATTTGAAACACGCCAACCCACCCAAAGATTTTTCATCTCCTGCATGTTTCATCTGAGACAGCTGGGATGTATGGAATAATCGTTAGAATGATGAAAACGTTAATAACAATGAAATAAATATAGAACAGTTTTGCCATAGTGGGGAAAGCATGAAAGGTAATTCTCAATTACGAGTGAGAAATGACCACCTGCGATCCAAGGATAGGCTTCTGGCTTTGATGGATCAGAAAAAAGGGTGGTGGCTGCTGTGTGAGGCTTGTGTGTATAACACAGCCACAGCTGTCCAGTGATGCTGGGAAATGTATAAGAAAAGGGTCGGCAGACATCAGAAGAACATGGTTTGAGAGAAAAGACATGGATTCGGAAATGGCTGGCTTTGGATTCAAGTGTTCAGCCACATAATTGGCCCTATCAGTTCTTTTAGCTTTCTGTTTTCCCTCGGGTAACAATACTGGGAATGGTGACGTGGTCCAGTCAGTAAAATACTAGCCGTGCAAGCATGAGGACCTGCGCTTGGATTTTCAGCATCCATGCAAACTTCTAGGTGCAGCGGTACCCATGTGTAACCCCATCACTGGGGAGGCCGAGACAGGATGATTCCTCAGACTCATTGGCATTCAATCTAGCCTTAGGGATGAGCTTCAGGTTCAGCAAGATATCCTGACTCAGAGGTAAGCTGGGAAGATGTTGAGGGAGACACTTGACACTGGCCTCTGGCATATATGTGTGTGTGTGTGTGTGTGTGTGTGTGTGTGTGTGTATGTATGTATACACACACACACACACACACACACACAGAGAGAGAGAGAGAGAGAGAGAGAGAGAGAGAGAGAGAGAGAGAGAGAGCACAAACCAGTATAACTTCCCCACAGGTTTACTATGAAGATTAAATCAGGTCATGTACATGACAATTCCTAGTCTAAGGCCTGACAGCCACAAACTGCTTCGTTCTCAGAACACACACAAGCACCTACCATGCTGTGTGAGTGCCACTCCATATTCCTGACGCTTTAGGCCTTGTACTATAAGGGAACGGGTTAAAAATTCTAGAGACACTTTCTGCTGATTTGTGGATGTGGGAACACATTGCCGACACTGGGATTCTGAGAGCTCTGAGATTTCCACATAGAGAAACCATGTAGCCCATCTGTCTCTGAATACAGATCTGCAGACAGGGATGGTTCATGCAAACAGGATGGGACCTAGCATACCGGGGTTGCAAACTTTCTTTACATGAAGCTTTGTGGGGGCAAAAAATTACTGTTTTGAGAAAAAGGTTTTCAATAGGCTTTGTTTTATGATGGGAACTTTGGCAATTGAACACATACTTGCAGCTGTTCACGCATCCACACACCTATCTGGCTGGGGACTGACTGTGACCTCCTCACTACACTTTGAAAACAAAAGGTAGAAAGATATGAGGGGATGACAGGCCCACAAACTGCTGACCAGCTAAAGTAGAATTAAAAAGAAGACACTGAAGAGTGGTTCTGAAGAGTGGGAGTATCCTCAGTCTTCTCCAGCAGCTGTGACCTCTTCAAGGAGGTGACAGTTAGGAGACAGAACTTAGAGGTGTGCTTTGGGGCTTAGAGCACAGAACGAGAAAGATGCAGGCTATTGCAGGGTAGCGATGGTGCCGGACAGATTATGGGTAGCACACAAGTCTGCACATCAGGGGGCTGGCTGGGAATGATGCTAATGAAGGTTTCTATGGCTCCCGGAATGCCCAGTGCACTCTCTTACCCATCTTGTCTCGCTTAGTTGTCTTGGCCTCTGCAGACCACGCATGGTACCACCATTTACCCTTGAAGGAACTGAAACAGAGAGGTAGCGAAGGGGCAGTTACAGCCTCAGAATTTCATTTCATCTTTGGGGTGCAAAGCCTGCACTTGAATTCTGCTAAACGGCAGGGAATTGCTTCAAAGGGAGATGGGAAGGAATAAAGACCTCACACCTCGGAACTGCTGGGAGGGAAGACTCCGGTGTGAGCTGGGGTTTTAAGATTTTAAGCAAGGTAAGATCCGCCCCACCTTGGAGACAGGCTAGCTGCCAAGTCCACTGTTGGGTGGCGTTAACAAAGGAGCTGCTCTTGGAATTAGCTCTTGATGCATGAGTTAGGACTGCGGCCAGCCTAGGAGAGAAAAGGGTGCTGTAGTCAAGGGAACCATAGGGCCTGCAAAGCTCGCACCTAAGGCTAGGGTGGCAGCACGTGAAAGGGGAAGGCAAAGCAGAGGGGAACAGAAAAAGAAGAAACTGGAAAAGCCTTTAAAGGCTTCTGGATATCAGGACTCCACTTCTCTTTGGGACCACACAAGACAACTTGGTTAGGCAAGGCCTTGAAAACCCTTTTAAGTTGTATTTTTGTCCCACCTGCCCAGAGCGGCCCAAGGCAAGTCTAGTACTGTGAAAATAGAGATCAGAAGTCACTGGTGGGAAAACATTTCATAAACATTGGTGTAATACATAATCTGTTGGTAAACTAACTGTCATATGTTTAAGATTCCAGAGCAGCTGACTGTGGAAGGAGGGGAGACACTCGGTTCAGACATACACATGCTTGGCTCAAAGTCTCCTTCCACACCCCTTACTCAGGGCTGGGCTGTGTCCTTGCCTCTGCAATAGGGAAGGAGAAAAGCAGCAAGCAACTAAGGGTATTATATATCCTTGAGAACTGTTAAGATATAACCCAGTTCCCAGGGCACTAACTATTACTCATTCCACAGCATAGAAAACGCCTATAGTGAGAACTGGAAGCCTGAAGGTCCCTGTTGGAAAGACTAGATTGGGAACTCCATCATGATTGCTTCTTCCTCAAACAGTTCCTGCTGGATGTTCTAAGTCTCTGCCAGATGTGGCTAATGCTTGGCTTGATGACCTTTTGTTATCTATTCGTTGCTTCTCTCTACTGTCTGCTCATTGTTGTTTTTCTGTTGTGCGCTATGTACTTATGGTCAGTCATTTGAAACCAGAAGGATGGTTATCATAGATCATTCTCTGAATCACAAGGAACAAACAGGGAGTGATGTTATAATGGGCAAGGGCAACGTGGCCTGGGACATAAGATGCCATGATGGGAACAGATGAACTTGATTCTTGGGAACCTACTGTTGTCAGTTCCTTCACTAAGTCAGTAAGCAGCACACATCAAGGCCTCTCACTCTAAACCTCAGAACTACCACTGTTTAATTCTCTAGCCGTTGGGGGAGAATTGTGAACATCTGATTTTACTAAGGTTCTTCTTCTTCTTCTTCTTCTTCTTCTTCTTCTTCTTCTTCTTCTTCTTCTTCTTCTTCTCCTTCTCCTTCTCCTTCTCCTTCTCCTTTTGATTTTTCAAGACAGAGTTTCTCTGTGTAACAGCTCTAGCTGTCCTAGAACTAGCTCTTGTAGACCAGACTGGCCTTGAACTCACAGAGATCCACCTGCTTCTGCCTCCCAAGTTCTGGGATTAAAGGAGTGCGCCACCATGCCTGGCCTAAGGTTCTCTTTTATGAAGCCAGTCAAAGGGTTGATGTGGGATTTCCCTCTGTATGCTGTGATTACCATTAATGAATAAAGAAACTGCTTTGGACTATAGCAGGGTAGAACTTAGCTAGGCAGGGAAAACTAAACTGAATGCTGGGAGAAGGAAGGCAGAGTTTAGAGAAGCCATGGAGCTGCTGCAGGAGACAGATGCCCTGAAACTTTGCTGGTAGGCCATGACCTTGTGGTGATGCACACATTAATGGAGATGGATTAAATTAAGATGTAAGAGTTAGCCAATAAGAAGCTAGAGCTAATGGGCCAAGCAGTGATTTAATTAATACATTTTCTGTGTGATTATTTTGGAACTGAGTAGCTGGGAACCAACAAGAGGCCTCCCATAACAAAAGGTGGTGATGAATCTGTGCTGTATGACACAGGGCATGTTATTTTGCCTTTCTGAAGACCTCAGTTGTCTGCCAATAAAAAATAGGATGTAGATATTCCCAATGACTATCTCAAGGTGCTATGCCCATATCATCTATGCTTGGTCAGCATCTTCCAAGATATCATTTCCTGGGATGTGGATATGTATTAAAGGAATGAAACAACAACACAACCAAGAAAGACAAAACAATAAGAAGGAAGATCCTGGAGTCAAACGGTGTTAACCATATTAAATGGGATTCTTTACTGGACCAGTAGTAGGATACGGAGACTCTAGTGAAATGATACATGAATCTCTCAGAACTAGATCAGATCACCCTGTCCTAAAGCTAGAGTTCTACAAGTCACACTAGGCTTGCCTAGTGACTTCATACCCTGGTCTGTCTTCCCTGAGCTTTTCTTAAAGGTCACCTCCTAAAGAATATGTATATACTGTTTAGGAAATATCCTGGTACTTCAAGTCCAGTCCTGGCATCATTTTTTACACTGTGGCTCTAGACTGATCATTGCCTCTCTTCTTTGCAACCCAATCAGATTGGATGATAGAATCTCTGACACACTTTTGAGCCTAATACTTTTCTACAATTTGTTCATTTGTTCTTTCATTCATTCAGCAAACACGTGCAGAGCAGAGGTTGGCATGTTAGCTTCTGGAGATAGATTTCCAAATATGCCCAGCTCCTGCCCTAGGCCAGTGAGAGAAACACAGACAGAGGCAATTGCCAGCCCGTGATTAGTTAGGGTATTCACGCGCAGCTTTAGTTAAAAGCTCAGTCAAGGCAATGGCACTTGGAGGATGAACAGTTGGTCCTCAGAGCTCAGGAACAAGCTATCGGAAGAAAGAAAGAGGTGAATCCACACACTCTGAAAACCATAGGGATGTCAGTGAAGAAAACAGGCACACAAGCAGCGAGATAATACATACGTACATGCTTTCATCATTTCTAAGTCCCGAAACCCAAGCAGAAAGTTTTTATCCTGATTTTATAGTTGAATCTGTAGCAGGCAATTCAGTCCCATTGGGAGGAGATTTTGCCCACGTATATAGTTAATGCTTAGCTAACTCAGAATAAACCACCCATCTCTTCTGTTATTCATTCACGTTGAGCCCAGTGCTCATCATCTTGCTCTCTCCCTCCTACCCTTCAAAGTCCTTCTGGCTGCCTCTTAACAACTCCACAAGGGCCACGAAGTTCAAACTCCTCTTAGTATTAGCTTCGACAGAGCAGTAGAATGCATGAGAATTGTGGTGTGCTTTAATGTAAAACTGGGTAAACTGTAGGTTTCTCAAGCAACAGCTTGATCCTCCACTGGGGGTGAATTGTGGGGGTTTAGGACTCAGCTCATTGAGCTTTCTTTCCTGACTCATCAATCAGCTACTGGAAGCCTATCCCATACCAGGCACTGAATGAAACACTTGGGCTTATCTCCAGTCCTTTCTGATTCAGGGCAGATGGTACCTCTTCTACAAGGTTGTTAAGATTTAAGGATAGATGCTTCACTGAAGCTAGTGGGACAGCCTGGATGGTGACAGGACAGAAACCAGCATAGACTTAATAGGTTCTCAGGTGAGTCTGTCTGTGTCGTTCCCAAGAGAAGGTAGAGACCACATACTGAGGAGTTGATAATCAAGCAAAGAAGAGAGGTGATTTGTTATTGACTAGCATCCTGGGTATATAGTGTGTATCTTCTCTTTTGTTAGTCTGTTTCATTCAACAACCCACTGTGTTTCAAGCACATCAGCTAGCACTTGGGCTATTTTAAAAGTTAGAAATTGATACTGTATCCAAATAACCGAAAGTCCATTCATTTGATCAATAACTGCTAGTTCTATTATGGCCCTGGAGAGTGTGCTAGGCACCAACTCTTCCTGGCCCACGCTGTCTGGATGAGGCTTCACACGCTGCCACAGGGTCAGAGAAGTTCATTCTAAAGACTGGTTCAGAGACACCTGAGCCAATTATTCCGGAGAAATAAAACACTTTGGGGAGAAGGGTGCCTGAGGGGACCCCTGGCTCCACTGGCAATTGAAGTAGGGACGTGAAGCTTGACACTTTTGACTACTCACTACTAGGAAGGAAGCAATCCAAGAGCGGAGGCATCCCAGAGGTGGCTTCAAAGGAAGTTGCAATGCTGCCCTGGCCTGAGCTAGGTGCCACTTTACTCCCTGAGATTGCTGACAAGAGAAAGTTAAGTCACCAGTTATTGGAAACAGTGAATGCCAACTGATGGAGTCACAGGCCCATGGCATCTTGATGGAAGAGGGTTTCAGATAAAATATTGGGACAATGTACAAGTGAGGCTGATCTCTCTGATGCAGCAGTCAGAAGACAGGAGACAAGGTTTAAGTTGAGCCATTCGTGATGTTGATTACTTTCTAAGCACAGGTGAGAACCAGGTGGAAACACTCAAGGTAGGCCTTGAGGGCTAATGGGAAATTATCTATCAATGTAGGTGGTCCCTTCTAGAAGAGGAATCAGCAGGGGTAGAGCTGCAAGGCCAAAGGCACAGGGAACACTCAAGAAGAAATATTTGTCGGGAGCCAAAGGTCTGTCTTAGGCAGTGACAGGAGTTGAGCCAAGGCATGCAGAGACCAGCCCTCCAGGGCACTGGTTGTCAGCCTATGAGGCTACTGGTCTCCACAGTGCATCTGTCCCTCTTCTCTTGGGAAGTGTAGAATGTTTCTCAGCTGCCTCTTTGAATGCCCACTGCCCTGTACACTAGGACCCAAAAGGACCCTCCTGGGCCCATAGCAGGTGCCTGGGATCAGAAGTCCAGACCTGAGCTGACTTATGATAGATGCTAGAGGCCTTCACTCTCTTCTGCGTCTTTCCTAATAGCACCTGCAGGCTTCTCACTGCTTATCTGTTGGGAAAGGGAGGGACGATCAGATAGGAGAAGGACCAGTGGAATGAGCCCTTTGAAGCCATCCTACCATCCTAACAGCATCCCAAAGGTACATCTCCCCGCAGTGGCAGTGAGCTGAATGAGAGAAGGAAGGAGGAGCCAGAGACAGGATCATCAAGGTTCTCTTCATTTGCCAGGTCCCCCTGGCGCTATGGCTTAGATGTGGTCTGTCTCCTCCAAAACCCAGAGCAAAACTTAACCCTCAGCGCAGCAGGACCCCAAGCTTGTGACCTCCAAGAGGTGAGGTTCCAGCAGGTTTAGCTTCCTGAATGGATTCCCACAGCTCTCCACTGGGGTGAGTTCATTCTCATGAGAGCTGGCCAGGTCTTGTTAGATCCCCTTGACGCCCATTGCCTTGTTAAGGAAACAATATTCTGCATGATAATCCATTTGTCTGGTGGAGGATGCAGTGTTAGGCATGTTGCAACGGGCTGTTGCAAAAGTGAGTTTGGCCTGTGTGGCTTTTCCTTGTTGCCTGTCTCCCTGAGGGTCCCCTTGCCATTCCGCCATATTATGACAAAGCACAAAGATTACCAGAAGCTGCGAGAATTCTTGCCGTTTTCTAGAAAATGTCACGATCTCAACAACTGTGAGATAAAACACATTTTTATACTTTATAAATAATCTAATCTAAGGCATTTTGTTGCAGCAACAGTGGTGATTAAGATGTGGCGAGAAAGAAAGGGACCTTAGGCCCTGTGATAATTAGCTTTCTAGGTCACCGTGACAAAATGCATGAGAAATTAGCTTATATGGAATTATAGCTGACTTTAACTCAGGACCACAAAGGATTCATTCAGTCTGCGGTCTGTTGGTGTCATTGCATTTGTGTCTATGGCAAGGCAGAATACCATGGAGTGGAAAAACTGCTTGCCACAGGACATCCAGGAATCCAAAGGAGAAAAGGGATCAATAAACCCTTCAAGGACACACCCTCAATATGTAACTTCTATCAGTCAGACATCACTGGTTAATATTCTACTAGCTCCCCAAATACCACAGGCAGATGGCCACACCTTAGGCACAGGGGCCTCTCTGGTTAGGAATCCAGATCTAAACCGTAGAAAGATTATGGTTTCCAACAGGTAACCTGGACCGCCTGTGGGGCTTCTGATCTCCCTAATGCAGGGGCCAGGTGTTCACCGGCAAGCTGCTTGAATCGAGATGGGCATTTCAACGATTTCAGCACGGCCGGAATTAGCTGGAAACTTAGAGGAAACAAGGATTCTACACAGCCCCTGCTCATGGTGTGAGGTCTTCAGACACTGCTCGGCCCACACTCAAAGCTCGGCTGAGCGCTGTGCTGTCACCATCTTGAATACTTTCGTACCAAAAAGCCTCAATAGTTTTCCTATTTACATCACAGCTCACAAAGCTCATGTCCTGTTTGTCTCTGATAAAGAGCTATAGGCATTGACGGAATGCTGAGAATAGAAGGAGTCTTCCCCAGAAAAAAAGCATGCTCATTGGTTATGCAATAACGTTACCAAATGGTTAACCCTGAAATCGTACCTATGGGCAATGTTATACAGAACGAGCAAGTGGTATTTAGTGATTATATCTATATATGCATACATGTATATATATATATGCATATACAGATATACATGTAGCAACAATGAAAAGAGAGGATATGAATTTGAAAAAGAATGAGGGGCTGTGTATGCAATAGTTTGGAGGGACGGGATAAATAATGCAATTTTATGGTTTCAGAAAAATGAGCAAAAGTTCAAAGGTCATTTAAAAGCCTACACTCCCCTCCGTTCCTTTGGCCGTGTGGTGACAAGAGTCTGCTTTGCCAAGTCCCCGTACCTGCCTTCTCTCTTCCCTTTCTTCCTTCTCTTGCTGCCGTCTCCATGCACCCAACTCTTCCTATGAACTGAACTTCCTGCTTCTCTATCATCTTCCACTGAGCTTTTTGCCACTTCTTCTTTTCAAAATGGAGTCACCTTGGCCATGATGATGAGTAGCCTGAACTCTGAGAGAGAAAGATCTAGATTCAACTGTCCAATCTTAGATGGCCTCAACACTCTGAGCCTCAAGGTCTTCGACCATAAGACAAGGGGGAGACTGCTTCCTGCCGAGTGTCATCTGAGGCATGATCTGAGACACAGATGCGGCTCCTTTCTTCTGGTTTACCTAGGGCAGTGCTAGCCTGTGCCTATTGCCCCGTTTCACCCCAGTAAGCCCCAAATTAGATGCAAGGTTGTTTGTCTTTCTGGATTCACATTTTAAAAGGCCCAAGAAGCATCTGGCATTCAGTAGGTACCCAAAGCATACATGCTGAATGAAAAGATTTTTGATTTTTAAAGTTCCTTCCCTTTGTAATATGTGTGTGGGTGTGTATGTGTGTGTGTGTATGTGTGTGTATACTTACATGTGTGTGTGTATATGTACACTCATGTACACCTGCCAAGCTTAACATATTTAAAATTAATGGTAAGGTATGCAAAAGCTCAAAACAATAATGCCTTCAATAAATGCTGGAACAAAGTCATAAACTAGACTCTTATCATCATCGCGCCTCTTACTTTTCAGTGGCCATGATGATGGCCTGTGTGCCATCCCCACATTTTCATGAAAGAAACTGGAAACGATCCTAAATATTTGATTTTAGGATTTGATTCCAGGGGTTCTCATGTGTTCATCTATTTGGGACATGCTGTGGGACAATGGTCTTGAAGTCTGTACCATGTTTTGTCAGTTGTACCGGTTTAACAAAATGCTAATTGGCCACTAGCTAGGCAAGAATTAGGGGTGGGGCAACCATAATAGAATTCTGGGAAGAGAAAAGGTTTAGTCTGCAGTCATCACCCAGACACAGAGGAAGCAAGATGAGAATGCCTCGCTGATAAAAGGTTCCATGCCACGTGGCTGACACAGACAAGAATTATGGGTTAATGTAGGATGTAAGAGTTAATAAGAAGCCTGAGCTAATAGGCTAACCAGTTTATAATTAATGTAGACCTCTGTGTGTTTCTTTGGGACTGAACAGGGCCAGGTGGGACAGAAACCTCTGTCAACGGGGACACAGAGGAAAAGGGTCTTGGGACCGTTTTTTGTTCTGATGTTTATCCTGAATAAACATATCCATGGTTCCCTCAAGTCACTGTGCAAGAACTGGAGTCTGAGAAGGAAGTGCTGGTCTATTAGTATGTAGTGAATATTTGCTGTGTGTTGAAGGACACAAACAACATACTGCCATCTCAGTGGGGACAGTGACCTCTTTGGGGAGCATTCCCCAGAAGAACCGCCTTCACGGAATTTTTACTTCATCAGCCATAGTTGTTCTCTGAGCCTGGGGAATTGGAAAACTATGGAGCATGTTGGTGTGACTCGCCTGGTTCTCTGGTCGAGATTAATTGCAGACAGGACATTTTTACTTTGTTACTTCAGGCATTACATTTTGTGTTTACTATGAGAACATGTTTGCTTCTTTGCTCCAACACCAACAGGGGTTGCTACTGTGTGGTAGGTAGAGAGGTTGGAATTGTTGGACCAGAGCTGTAGTGGACATCAGTGAGATCCCAAAATGTCTCACACTTATTACTCATGAATGAATGAAAAAAAATAAAGTTTTATAAAATTCATAATGAATATTCCTTATTAAAATGGATAAACTTAAAATCAAACTGATGGCCATCAAAGCTGACACCCCACACGAGGTGCTTCATCCTAATAGTCCTGTAATTCCTGGTGATTCTTTCTCACTTCTTGGGAGTCAGGCTGATCTCTAATATCAGAGCCTATGTTTGTGCATTTTCAGAGATTGAACACATGCTGGGTCACCCTTTCTGCATCATCCCATCTTGGGGCACGCTGGCCTTGAACTCCACTGCTTGCCAGGGCCCGGGAGGGAGCCCATGCAGTCAGGCCATTCACGCAGGGGTGTGAATTTCCTTTGGGTATGAGAAAATAATACAGAGTCTTGTGAGGCATGGTCAAGACTTTGGCTGGGTTTTATTTCGAATGAATTGGGAGCCCTGGAACATCTTGTATAGAGGATTGACATGATCTGACTTAGGCTCATCTGGCTGCTGGCTGGGAGGCAATTTCAGTCATTCAGGTGAAACACACTGGGTGATTGAGTCCAGGCAGGAGCCCAAATGGAATAACGTCCTAACAAGGACAGGAGAAGACGGATGTCTTTGAGTTTGTTCCCAGCCCCTCACAGCTCCACACATTAGACTCTGCCATGGCTCCTGAGCTTCTGACCCTTGCCTCTCTGTCATCTCTGCATGTGCTTTCTGTTCCCTTGGATGTCCTCGTGTCTGTCAAATGCAGCGGGAAGGAAAATCAGGTTCTACCCAATTAGCTCATCTTAAGCGGATTTCACTGTGCATTTAATTAAACCTGTTATAATCTTGAAGGGTATTTTGATACATGGTACTTGATACAGAGTAATTAGACTACTGTGGGCATGCATATAAATATCTCTGGGCTGAGGTTTTGAGATGGGCATCGTTGCTACAGGCTTACGCAAGCAACCCTGCCAGTAATTTCAAAGCCAACAATGTTTCCACCCTCCACAGTCTGCAGCCCCTCAGCCCTTCTGGTGAGTGGATCAATTGCAAGGTCATCTGCTGGCTTCGAGGCAGGGCTCCTCACTCTGTCACTCTTCAGCTCAAGTGATTTTATGGCTTCTGAGTGAGTGCTAAGGTCAAAACTTCTTGACTGTGCATTCTTGGCCATATGCGATTTAGTTACGTCACTCTGTTTCATTCTGCAAGGTTTTATTCCATGGGACACCGAGAGCTCCCTCTGCCTTCACGTCTTTGGCTCAGCAGTTTTCTGGGTATTGGGATACCTCAATCTTTTATTTTGTATCGGTCCAAATAGGGACGGTTGTGCTGCACTAACAAATGGCCCCACTGTCTATCTTAGTGGCTTTCTCTCCCTCATTCGACGTGAGCTACAGCTTACAGTCAGTCACATGGACAGGTCTCCCATCAGGAGTAGGTGGGGACACATTCCTCTCCCAGAAAAAGAGTAAATGTGAGCGGTGATGGGACCCTGAGGCAATGTCATAGATATTTCTAAGGTGACTCTTTGTTTGTATTCTCAAAGCAGTGGGCACTCTACTTTCTATCCGAGTTTTGAAAGTCTGTACTTATGCTTTCTTTTAGGAATATGGAGAAGCAGAGGGCAGGGTCAGCACTGTCACCTCCTGCCTGCAATGCCTGGGAAAGTGCTTTGCCCACCGGATGCTTGATGTGCCCTGAACAACATCAGTTGCCTTTGGCCAATGTGCCAGCTTGGGTGCAGTATTTGGAATTTGGGAAGCCCGAGGAGGGCTGAAAAGGTGTGTGTGTATGTGTGTGTGTGTGTGAGTGTGTGTGTGTGTGTGTGTGTGTGTGTGTGTGTTCAGTTAACAGATTTAACCCTTTGGACAAGTTTGGAAAGCAGGGAATGCTTCTATTTCCATCTTCCATATGAGAATGCTGGGCCCAAGGAGCCATGGGGATGCTTGCCACCATGGGATGGGGAACTAAACCATGACCAGTTGAGGGCCAACTTTAAGTCATGGTTAATTTTGAAGGATACTCACTGATAGACAAAGGGATAGACCCATCTGCCTAACAGAAGAATGTCTTTGTCTACCAAGAATGGGGATCGGGGTAGGGAGAAACCATTTAGTTATTCAGCAAGATTCAGGCAGAGTTCTTTCTCTGTTGGACTTTATATGCTGCATGAATTCTGACATTATGTTATTTTGTAGACAGAGCTTGAGAGTACAGAGGAATCCTTTGGGATGAGTGTGGAGTCACGGGAGAACACAGGAGGACTCAGCCCTAAATGGGATGTCTTTATTAAACCCTTCTTGGGGCTCAGGGGTCTGTGTGGAAGAGGAGAAGGAAAGACTGTAAGAACCAAGGAAATGCATCTGCCAGAGACAACAGGGAAGTGGCACACATGAGCTCACAGAGACTGTGACAGCATACACAAGACCTGCACAGGTTCAAGCCGCACAGAACCCCAGCACTGAGAAGGAGAAGTGGACACGGGGTCCACCACTAACCAAGAAACTGTTTGCAATTGAAACTTGCTGGGAAAGGGAAAATAGGTTTTCTCCAGTGGAGTGTCCCTGGGTATATGAACCACAGTCTAGGCCAGGCCTGGTGCCTGAGAGTAGATAGTTAACCCAAAACAGACTCCATGTGTTGTGTTTTGGTACTTTTTTTTTCTTATTTGTTTGATTTTTCAGGTTTTGTTTTCTGTTATGTTTAGAAATAAATGATAGATATAGATAGATAATAGATACATAGATGATAGATAGATGATAGGTAGAAAATAGATAGAAATATGATATAGATAGATGATAGATTGATAGATAGATATATAAATGGTAGAGAGATAGATGACAGATAGATAATAGACATACATGATAGATAGATAAATAGATGATAGATAGATGATTGATAGATGGTAGATACTTATAGATAGATAGATGATTAATTGATAGATACATGTTAGATAGAGATAGATAATAGGTAATAGAGATGGGTAGATAGATAGTAACATTGTAACATTGCTTGGGGAGGATGTTGGAGGAGTTGGCGTAGAGGAAAGCATATGATCAAAATATACTGTATGAAAAAAATTAAATTAAAAAATATAGGAAAGGAAGAGAAAATTAGAAGGACCAAAATAGCTATGAATATGTTTTTAAAAGTATAAAGTCATCACTGTGTTAATTATTCAGGGGTATTACAGATGCACCCCTACCTGTGAGAGCTGTGTCCTGACAAACGCAAGTGGAGATGACAATGTCAGACACCAAAAAGAAATTCAACACACCTACCCTACTGAGCACTGCCACTGAGCCTTGTCCGGCTCAAATCCACCCTTACAGGACACTTCCAGGCACCATCTGTGGGGCAAAATTCCCCAGCACAAAGGCCGTCTCATGTGCAGCAGCCATGAGAGCCTGCAGCACTATGAGACCACATACCACAGTGTGCCCCTGGGAAATTCTTGCAGGTCAGGGGTCATCTGTGATTGTCCACCGTATGCGCTAAGTATGAAAGAGGCACGTGGAAAGAGGTGTCTGATGTCCTTGAATGACTTTGATGGCCTTGCCGCTGAAGCAGGAAGGTCACTCCCAATGGAGGGGTAAGTGAAAACCACCAGCAAGGAGGTGCACACCAAGTACCTTGTGGGGGGGGGCACAAGAGGAGGAGGCAAAGGCACGCGGAGTCCAAGGTGCAGATCCCAGCAGGATCAAGCCAGACCAGGAGAGCTATTAACCAGATTGTCAATAAAATCGTGGTAAATGTTTCTAAAAGCCTCCAAGCATTTTATTGCGTTTGACCCCTTCAGCTATTCGAGCTATCTGCCTATGCCAAGCGGTGCCAGCATGCCACTTAACACATGGAGCCAAGCAAGCCCAGGCTAAGGTCCATGAGGGAGAGGGGTAGTTACACCACGGTCCTTCCCCTACCCCCTCGCCATGTATGGCATCTAAATCCCACCCGGGCCAAATCCGAGCTTGTGTCTATTCTAGAGTCGACGCTATGTTTGCTGGGGGGGCTGTATTGCACTGGCCAGGAGCAGGACTGGAAAAGCAGCCTGAGTGTTTGCATTGCATCCACACTCCGTTTCTTTGTTCTGGTCCTTTGCGGCTCATCTTTGGAACAGGGGTAGGAGGCTCTGCTTCGCGGTTCCGGCGACTACCGTGAGTGCCGGACAGCTCTCTCCTTTAAACCTCCTGCCGCCAGCAATGCCTAATAATCGCTGGAGGTTTGTGTGTGTGCCAAGCACTAGGCTAGGTGCTTGCTGGGAGCTCTCCTCAAGCACTCACGGCTCCTCCTGGTAACTGCATGTCTGTTGACATCGTAAGAGCGGTGCAGCTTTGGTACTTCAAGGGTTCTGTCACTGAGAATAGCTGAGAGTCGGTGAGATAGACAGGCCTTGTACCTAGGCTAATCCTTGGCTGCTCCCACGCCAAAACCTTTCCTGATCATTTCCTACTCATTAAGTCAGCAAAGAAGTGATGCCTAATCCAGGTTTCGAGAATTACGTAGGAAGATGTATCCAGTCTCTCTTCCTCCACCCCTCACCCTTGACTCCACTTTAGGCAAATTCCAATCTAATACATCTGGAATATAGCCCAACAATGAGTCCCTGCCCCCCATTTCTCCCTCCATAACTATGTTTATTTTTAAACAAATGACCCAGGTAATTTTGATGGAGGTGACTCTTAAAAGAACTTCATTTTGATTTAAATGATACCTTGTTTCCTCCCTTGGTTCTTGGCTCTGATCTATGTCTCAGCCTCTTCTATCTAGTTGGTTATCCATCCACCCATCCATCTATCCATCCATCCATCCACCCACCTGCCCACCCACACACCCATCCCCTCACCCACTCACCCAACCCCCCCACACCCATCCATCCATCCATCCATCCATCCATCCATCCATCCATCCATCCACCCATTCTCTGCCCCAAATACTTCTGTGTTCACTTTGGCTGACTTAGGCAAGAACAAGGACAGGTCCACATGTATG
Organism: Ondatra zibethicus; assembly: GCA_004026605.1. Taxonomy (NCBI): domain Eukaryota; kingdom Metazoa; phylum Chordata; class Mammalia; order Rodentia; family Cricetidae; genus Ondatra; species Ondatra zibethicus. The sequence continues at coordinate 192,936 of PVIU01000572.1, read as the reverse complement.
AATATGAGGGGTAAATTATTCTAGACATCACTGGAACTCTACCTTATTTCTGTTTCTATGCCTTATTTCCACCCTCAGATCCTGGAGATATAATGGACAAATCTCCCCTGAGTTCCCAGCCCTTTCTTGGTCCTCGTTTTATTTAAATACTATATATTTAAGGTATATAACATATTGATATATGTGTGTACGTATATACAATGAGAATTTAACAGCAAACTTTGGGGTTTTCAAGATGCACCAGTCGCTCACACACATATTTCTTCCTTGAGAACCCAGGGAACCAGAGTTTCAGTTCTTCTGATGAGAAGGATGGGTCCAGAGGGGCTTCTGCTTCTATTATTGCACATGTGGCTCTGAACCTAGGTTATTACTGAAATGGCCCAGATATCCTTCTGTATCTTGTACTTATGCAAAGCAGAGTTTTAAGTATTGATGATCATAATCCAAAACATTGATCAACCCTGCAAAACTTTGAAGATGGTCTGTGCTTTTTATCTTTATGTATAAATCAACAAGTACATCCATCCATCTCATTAGTAGGCAAATTTGTTTCCATCTTAACAAATGGTAAAGTTCTTTGCATAGCAAATAGTTATTTCAAAATATAATTTATTATGATTTATCATCGGTAAATGCCTGGTTTGTGCGTGCATTTTGTACATCTCTATTGCTTCCCATTAGAAATGTCTGGGGTGAAGAGGTGTCTCCAGTGGGAAAGACTTGAGAAGCCTTGCTTTGAAGCACGACTGCAGATCTAATGGAGAAAGGAAACGCACTGAAGTTTCTGACACATGCCAAGATCTTTGCACACTTGATACAGGAAGCGCTGCCTGCTCGGGAAGAGAAGCGTGAGCTGACGAGGGTGGGACTAGTGTGAGCTGACGAGGGTGAGACTAGTGTGAGCTGATGAGGGTGGGACTGTCTGCCTCCTCAGGTCTCTGTGACAGGTGGAACTAGGTTTATTAAAGAGTTTCTCCGCTTGATCCTGCTGGGAGATTTGAGGAGTTAAACCCATTTTTCAAAATATGTTTTGACATTTAATTATATACATCCTCCTCCATAGTTATAACTCCTCTTGTCATGCTCGCAACCAACTGTGGCTTCTGATGTAGTAAAGCAGAACTCCCATTCCTCCGTGATCAGTTTCCTGCCTTTGACAATTAGTGGCCTGAATACTGAAGTCCAAACACCCAGGCAACTTAATTATTTCTCTGTCTCCTTCCTTTGGTCTAGAACCAGCGAATGACACATTGGCTTAACTGGGGCTTTTAAAAAATGTGACTTTTGACTGTGCACCGGAACTGATGACCCTTCTCTCAGACCACATTCAATTAATATGCAAATAAGGTAGACCTTCAGGGTCGGCATCCAAGTTCAGATTCAAAGCAAATCTGAAGCTAGAGGAGGGAGGGAGCATTAAGTGCTAGTGCATACTTGGCATAGTTCTGAAAGGATAAAGAGTTTGGTCCAGATCAGCCTGTCCTTCATCACCTTGTTGCTTGTTGCCATGGTCATGACACTGACCCTACTTGAGTCTTAGTGTCATCAGTCTTAAAACAGGAGTGATGAAATTCTAGTCCAGTGATGTCATGGTGCTTGACCGTGGCTAATAGCAAGATTCACCGTTTCTGACCTTATCTACTTTCTGGTTCAAACACTCACTGCAGATCAGAGGCTGGCAGGAACCAAGCTGACAATGCTCATGAATAAAGAGAGCCAGAGAGGCATACAGAGCAGCTGGGAGTTGTGAGGACTTTGACAAACTAGAGAGCACAAGCCCCATAGGGACACAAGAGAGCAGCAATCACCTAGCTTCAAAGGTACCTTAGGCTGTACGTATTTCAGATAAAAAATATTTGTTCATTTATTTATTTACATGTATATACATTTATGTATTTATGTGTATGTGTGTAACAGACACTTCCTATCCTGCCCGACAGTTCCCAAAGAACCATTCAGAGGCTTATAGTACATATAAATGCTTGGCTGATAGCTCAGGCTTATTACTAACTAGCTCTTACATATAAATTAACCAATTTCTATTAACGTACATTCTGCCACGTGGCTCATGGCTTGTTATCTCATTTTTCTTACACGTCCTGCTTGCTCTGCAGCTGTCTGGCATCTGCCACAACTGCTCCTACTCCACCCTTCTCTCTCAGCATTCTCCCTGTGTCAGGCTGTCTTGTCCAGTCTCTTTCTGCCCTGCTATCAGTCATGAGCTTCATTATTGACAATGAGCATAATCCATGGCGTATGTGTATGTGCTTGAGTATATGTCTGTATGTACACCATGTGCATCCAGTGTTCAGAGAGGCCAGAGAAGAGGATGAGATTCCTTGGAGCTGGAGTTACAGGTGGCTGTAAGTCAGTAAATGTGGGTGCTGGGAACTGAACCTGGGCTCTCTCTAAAAGTAGACATTCACTTAGCTGATATCCATTCTCTATCCCCTACAAAGTCACCATTTTAAGAGGAGCTTGAAATCTATACTTTCAGGAAATCACATGCAATAATTGTTATAAGACAAAGAAAAGAAGCCCATGCCTTATCTCATCAGATGAGCACACATTGAACCTGGGGAAGAGAGTCAAATGACTCCCTGCTCTGTATGTACAGCATAGCTGGCCTCCTGCACTATCTTAGTCTTCCCTTTAGCTCCTTGAGTTTCCTCCACTCCATTCTTGCTTCTCCATCACTGCCGAGAGCAAGGTAAACAATCCGTCTCTTGTACATTGAGTGGCTTCTTTCCTCTCCACAGGACATGGGAACAAGCTCTCAGGTCTCCTGTCAAATTCCTCTAATAAGAGTTTGGCTCTGTGAGCCAAGGTACCAGGCTGGAGCAGACACGAGAGGAGTAGAAACCTGGCGAGAGCTTCTTGCACCCATCTTTCTCTTCTAGCTCTCCACTGGCGGGAAAGCAGAAAGGCCACTGGAGAGAGTTGAATCCTGGTTTCTTATTCATATCACAGAATTTACAATGCAACCCCCATCTCCACCCTTCTAGACAGGCTAGAAGATCCAGTCATGACAGACATTTCCAATGCCTGCTCTAGGCCACACGCTTTCAATAGGCTTGACACAGTCAAACGACAAAGACCACCCCCCCCTTTTTTTTAAATGAAGCATAACTGAGGGAGAAACATACACATTCAGGAACATTTGCCTTAGAAGAAGGTGACTGAACCACAGGAGAGGATACTAGAATAGTCGGGCTGGGGAGAGCAAAGGGCCTCCAAGTCCTGTAGGAGTAAAGAGGTCAAGACATTCTACCTAAAAAATTCTTGGGTGGGCAAAAGAAAATTTTAACAGCAGAAATGCTGCAGAGAGATGTGGGGGATTTGGCCACTTTACTATTTAGTGATATACTTATTCTTTCAGGTCATTACCTACTCCAGTATTAGGAATCGTAATTGCACATAGGCTAATAATCCCGAGTTCGTACTGTAGCTTCTACAGAGCTGTTTCTGTTTCAGTCTCTCTTAGGGACCACTGAGATTTTATTGAAAGTGAACGGACAAATGAATACATGTCAGCTCTGGTCCAATCTTAGTACTGACTTCCAAAAGTCTTTGTAAATGTCAGTCTTTTTTGGTGCTACAACTTCGGGTCTGGCTGTCAAATGAAGATCATTTGGAAGACCTTACTCTTTAGAGCTCTTAAAGTTCCAATGGCTTTGAAAAGAACCTGCTTCTCTTGTGGTCAGTGTACTGTTAAGTTAATAAATTCCTTCTGGGAAGGACTTTGGAGACAAAATGCCATAGATGTGGTGGCCGGCATCCAGCAGCCTCTTTTCCCTGACTTTCCTCTGGTCCTGCTTCAGCGGTGGAAGGATGTGAATGTTTGTTTTGGCCTGGAGCATCTGCACTGTGTTTTAGCAGGTAATGAGGTATGGCTCACTGCATTCTGGAGCCAGGTGGAGCTCCCAAAAAAAAACAAAGCAAGGCTGGCCCAGGGCCAGGGAGAACAGGGTGGGGACCAAGAACCAGGAGAAGAGCTGGGGAAGGTGTGAACGTTGCTCACAGAACGCGGTGATGAAGCCCGAGGCTTCAGCCACCTGGAACTTCTGGCAAATCTTCATCTTGTGAAGCCGATCAGCACATAGCTTCTTTTTGACCACAAAGAAAAATCTCCATTCTTTTATACACCCACTGATGCCTCTTCCTTCCCTCCCCAACTCGTCCAGATAACCCGCTCTACAGGCAGGCTCACTTTTAGCCATGGACCGGCAGAGATAAACAAGGGCTATAGAGACAATGGACGTTTGCAGTATGAGACACACAAATGCAGCAGAGATGGATGAGTTTCCGAGAAGAAAAAATTCCAGAGGAGGAGATAGCTCACTGGGTTAGCAAGAATGTGAGAAAGTTTCCCAGAGAAAGTGCTAAAGGAGCTGTGTCTAAGGCCATAGCAATACATAACACGGAACGTTACCCAAGAAGGAGTAAAGAGCAATTTCAAGGAGGTGAGAAGGATCTAATACATCCCAGGAAGGGGGAATAGCTAGGATGCAGCTGCATCATAGGCTTTTTGGACCTCATCCCACAACATAGGCTGGATTTCAGCTTGCTGGGTTTGCAAGAACAATCCAAGAAAGTATTGGCCTTCAAGGTACCAGAGTTCACCTTTTCAGTGTGTGTTTGTGTGTGAATGCTTGTGCACTTGAGTGTGAGGGTGCCCTTGGACTTGTGTGGCTGTGCATGTAGAGGCCGGAAGTTGATGTTGGGCAGTTTCATCTCCCTCTCTATTCGCTCTCCATCTTGCTGTTTGGACAGGGTCTCTTACTGTCCCTGGAGAGCATCAGTTGGCTAGACTGACAGGCGGGTGGGCTCCAGACCCACCTGCCTCTCATGCTCTCTGCTAGAGTTCTAGGTTCATACCAGCAGGCCTGACTTCTACATGGGGCCTAGGAACCTAAGCTAAGACCTCAAGCTTACGTGGCACATATTTATTAGAATGCCAGCCTTCTCCTGGTGAAACCCAGCTCACGTCAGAGGGACTAATTAATCAGACTGTAGGCTGGACTTCAAACCCAAGTTTCCCCCTACCCTTCCCTTTATAGTCCGTGACATTTGTCTCCGAGCTTGCGGACACAGCAACTATATCTCAGTGCCTTTTCTATGCCGTCGCAAGCTCCTTATTCCCCAAAGGAGCCTGCTGCAGTTCCCTGATTCCCTGAAAAAAAATCCTTCAGCCGTCCCTCATGGCTTGAGATTGAAAGCAAGCCACGATATCACACTTCAGGGACGTTCTTGCTATCTCAGTGCAGAGTTCCATTCATCAGATGCTGGGAGTGACCTGGGTAGGTATCCTTTCTCAGCCACGCCTCTTCCTCCTGCTCAGAACACCCCCATCAAGCTCCCTCACCTCCATTCAATGGAGGCCAAGATTTCCACATTCGCTCATCCTGCTGCCATCTCCAGTACACCCCTGTGGCCCCAACTCCTAGACAGTGGGAATTAAACAACAGAGGTTTGTCTGCACACAGTTTGGAGAGCCCCGAGGCTGGGCTCGGAGTTCTGGTAGGATTATGCTCCAGTGAGAGACCTCTGCTTACTGACTCATAGCCGGCCATCTTCTTGTGCTCCTGTGTGCAGCCAAGACTGAGCAGGAGACTCGGAAAGTGTTTGTGTCTCATTTGAAATGAGTGCTAACAGGAGAACAAGTGCTTCTCCCAGCGTTCTCCTTTGACCCAAATAATGCCTTCATGCCCCATCTTCTCAGCCCTCCTCTCGGGAGGCTAGGACTTCATGTGCATTTTGGGGAGATATATTCATCTATGACAATTTATATCACCTGAATATAACAAGCCTCCCCCGGGGGGTCCTCATGGATTTAGTCCATGGATGGAACATTGAGAACACACGGTAGGGACACAATGAACACTTCAACAAATCAGTCACACGGCTGGTTGGTGACACAGCAAGGACATGCATGCCAATGTCTACATCTATGTCTCCTCCTTCTTTGCCCCTGCATCGGTTCTGATTAACTGCTTCCCCCCCCGCCTCCTCCAGCAAGGCCATTTTCCAGAAACATCCCTTTACCAACCACCACTTGCAGGAAGAGCATCTCTCCCCCACAGTGCCCACAGAGGTTACCCTAGGCGTGAGCTGGCTAATTCCTCAGTGCTCTGTCTTCTAATGGCCCACGAACCGGACATTCCCTCCGTAATGACAGTGAATGCATCTGAATGTACATATCGACCCAGGCAAGGCTGCATATTTGCTCATCAAATTTTCATGCTAAAATTAAAACCTTTCTTTTTTTGTGGGAAAAGAGAAGCTGAAGTGTTGATCCCAACCCATCTCTGTGGCATACAATTTTTCCCCAACAAAAAGAGAAGCTTCCATCCTTCTCTCCTCCCTTGACTACCACCCACCACAAGGGGCAAAGAAAGAGGGAGAAACAGGTTTGTTTAGGACCGACCAAATTCTCATACTTATTAGGTTTATGGGCATGGGATACTTGCCTCTGGGCAAAAGAAACACCACCACCAGCCCCTAATTTACCTCAAGTAAAGCCTACCCAGAGTTCCCAGTGGTGTCCTTCCCCACAGAGATCCTTCCACCCCAGTGGGGAGATAGAAAGCACTCTCTTGGTTTTCCTTCATCCACCCGCTCTGGAACACTGCTTCGTTGGCCCCTTTGTCAGAGTGTCTCCAGTGACTTGTTATCAGCTGGTTATATCATTTGAGGCCTTGCCAATCCCTATAACTATTTCCTTCACTCCTTTGTGTGTGAACGTATATGTGTAGGTTCATTTTACACGCGTGTGCATATGGAGGCTAGACGTGTGCATATGGAGCATGTCTTCTTCCATGCTCTCTGTCTCATTTGTAAAGACAGGGTAGCACATTGAGCCTGAAGCGTGGCTAGACTAACTGGCCAGTGAGCCCCAGGGATCCTTCTGTCTGTGCCTCCCCAGTTCTTGGGATACAAGCACCTGGCTTTTTTACATCTGTGGTGCTGACTGAACTCAAGTCCTTCTGCTTGCATGGCAAGCACTTAACTGTCTCTCCTCCATCTTCTCAGTCCTTCATTCCCATTTTTTTTACCATCTTCTCCCCGACTGTTGTCTGCTCTTATGTAAGCCAAGACTCAGAGAAACTTCACTGGCCTCTCCTTCCTAGGGTTGAGAAAGAGCAACAGCAATGCTCACTGATTTCTCAGTTCATCTGCTGGCCACAGTGGCATACCATATTACCTGGAACAATTTTGAAGGAGAAGTAGCATAGCTTTTTAAATGAGGATTTTGAGGCTGACCTGGTTACAGGGATTTGCCGATGCAAAATCGAGAGGCGAGGGTTCTTCAAAGATGGATTGAGTCTGCCCAGCCCAGTAGCAAATGCAGCTGACCTGGGTTCCGACGCTGGCCCTGGCACCCCAGCTTGACTGCTGTCTGATAGGCTCTGTTTAGTTTTCCCATCTGTGAAATGAGAGTAATAAGAGCACCTGCTTCCTGAGAGTCAAGGTAGAAAGAGTCTAAATATAGAAGGACGTTTGATCAGTGTCTTGTACAGGGCAGTCACGCGGTACATTCTAGCTGGTGTTTTGCCTCCGCCATGCTGGTGAGTCATAATTTCTCACATTTGAATTAGCTTTTACAGCGCACGCTCCCGCTAGAGAATCTTGCTGTCAGCCCCTGCCTATGTTCACTCGATTTTCAGTTGAGCAAATGAAGGAGCAGAGTTTTGCAGCTGCCTGGTCAAGGTCACAGAGTGAAGAAGCCAGCAGAGTTAGCGTCCAGCCCAAGGCCGCTGCCCTTTCTGCTGCCCTTTGTCTCATGTGAACTCCAGGACTCCATGGCACCCTCGTGGCATTAAGGAACCAAGACCTTTCCTCCCCTTTGAAGAAGGTAATCAAAACATTAAGGTGAGCTATCTCTCTGTCACCATAATATGGGAGATACAAAGCAGGCCTTGTAAGAATAGCTGGTAGAAGCATGAGATGAACTGTCTGGCTACCATGCAAAGGCTTCCTAGTAAGCAAATGAGGGTCTTTCTGGTCTCATCTGGTCTTTTCTTGTCTTTCTTAGAAGGCCCTTAGTGGGTGGACACCACCATGGTGGTTGACTGAACAACATCCTTCCTGACTGAATCTTTCTCTTTCACCTACCATGCAAAACAAAAACAAAAAACTCTCTACCAGACTGTCCAATCTACCTTCTGAGATGCTTCTTAGGGACCAAGCCCTGCTCTTCCAGCATCCTTCCTGTAGGCCAGGGGATGTTCTCAGACTGCAGCACCTCTGAGATCTCCTTCTCTGTGTTCCCCAGATGCTCTGCCTGGTCTCATTGTACAGAACTATTCCTCAGTTCTCAGAGCCACCCAAACTCACCCTTTTCTTAGGCTTATCCCTTCCTTCCATTCCTCCTCCTCTTCTCTTTCATTTCTACATCTTTTTTTTCCTTCCCCCATCACGTGACAGTCTCACCATGCAGCCTACCAAAGCTTTGACGCTGACTCCGCCTTCAGGCTTGAGTTCTCCTTCTGCGCAGTCTCTACACTCAGAAGCAGAGGACAGACATCTAAAGGCGCATGGGGAGTTCCAGGCTGTCTTCTCTGTTCTCCCTTGTCTGTTTACTATAACGTCTCACAGTGATGTAAACACTCTAGATCTGATATCTGAGAAAAGCAAACTAGTGTTTTCTGGAGCAGCACCTATGGGCCAGGCATCCCTTTTCCCGATGCTATTTTCATGGTGCCTCAGAAAAATCCAAAGAGGTAGTTTCCCCATACCCACGACATAGAGGAAAACCGAGACCCAAAGAGACCAAACAACACAGCCAAACTCATATTTTGGGGGGCTTAACTCAGCTGTTGAATCTCTTCTTGTGTGGCATCGAAGGCCAGCAGTCAGCATTCAGGAGCTTTGGGCTCTTTTTCTGCTTCCCGGAGTAGTTAAGTATGCCAATAGGCTGTTCTTAGTCACTATGGCTGGGCAATACATGTCAGCTTCATGCTTCAGCAGTTATCCTGCCACACGAAACACGTGAACCCACAAACAAAACAGGGCAGACCATCAGCAGGTTACCAAAGACGGGTTACTGCCTCCAGTCCGACATCACATGAAAACTTCCCCTCCACATTCAGCAATCAGGTGGCCTTGTCATTTATCTGCATGAACACCAGGCAGATCTCCAGCTATTATTTTAATTAATTAATTCGTCCCTTTATCCACCCCCCCCAGAGACCCTGGGAGACACCTGGCTTCTTTCCACGGCGCTCCCTGTTGCTGGGCTGTCAGGCTGCGTCATGAGTGGCTCTCCGGAGCTTCACGCAAGGCCAAGCACTTAATCTCTTTAACGGGGACCTGTCATCACTTGCTTTCAGTCCAGAGCGGCCCCCATCTATGTTGAGACAATCCTGGCGCATGCACCTGTCCCTCCCCTTCCCACTGTGACAGTCACCATCTGGGTTCAGACACTCCTCAGTTCCTCTCTACATCACTGTCACCGCCAGTCACCCAGTGCCTTCCCTTTGCCATGTGGCAGGCTCCCTGCCTCCTGTCCCTTTGATCCTGTTCACGAAATGGTCGGGAAAATTGGGTTGCTAGTTTCATTTTCTTCAAAAGGGGGTCGAGTCGAGCAAAAGCAAAGTGACTTGAGCAAGTCCTCCCCCCTCCCACCGCTGGGAAGTTGTAAAGCCAGGATTTGAACCATCTCTGTGGTAACAAGGTCAAAGGCTGAGATCTGTCCCCTTGCCTGCATCCTCCAGCCCTGATTCTAATCTGGTAATAAAAAGCAGGAGCTGTCTAGGCTTCAGACCTGGTAAATGAATAACTTCAGGTGGCGGGGTCCAGCGAAAACACAGCACAATCGGGGCCTGTCTTGGTGAGATAAAAAAAGTCAAGAAAGCCCTTTCAGGAGGATGGCCGTGCTACGTAAATTCTCCACACGGTCTTCTGGACGCCTCAGGAAACCCTGCCTTGCTCTCGACATTTATGTACAGCATGTTTATTTGGTGGTGGGGGTAGAGCCAGAGGATAAAGAAGAAACGAGAGCCGTAGCTCCTACCCTGTTTTAGAATGGAGAGCGATTCGGGAGAATCCATATTTGAAACAACAAGGCTCGGAATGGAGGCCTCATGGCCTTCGAATGAGAGCAGCAATGGCCCACGAACGCCTCCTAAAACTGATGTGACCCTGCTGGGAGGTAGCGAAACTGTGGCGAGACAGGGCCTTGTGAGGGGCTTCGCCGACCGTGGAAGAGAAGGTAAATGTTCTAAGCTGTGGGCCAGAATAAACCTTTGCCTCGTCTTTTTACACGTCCACACTCTCAGGCATCTGTTCTAGGGCAGAAAGCTAACAGAGGTGAGTAGCCGGTTTGGATGAAAGCACAGAGCTGTGATGGGGCCCACACTGCCCAGCCACTTTGTTCCTGCACGCGATGGCTTTCTGAGGAGTCTCCCCCGACAGAAGATGCAGAGCCCTGTTTGCGCATGTTCAGAAGACTGCGGACTTTGCATGTGCGGCTGGGACCAACTCTGCCTCTCAAGCCTTAACACTGAGTTCTGCCTTTCGCATTCCTACGGCTTACATAGTTTGTTTTGTTTTCTAAAGAACTGAAGAAAAAAAAAGCTACCTATTTCATGTCCACTGCCCCAGAGGTGTCGTCTCTATGTTTCTGGGCTCTTTTTGGAACCTTAAATAGTACTTTTATTTGATGACATCATGATCTGGCTCAATATTTTTTTAAATCTTTGTGTGCATTAGTGGGGGGCGCGGGAGAGGGAGATCACGCATGTGAAAGAGTTTGTGCCCACACGGTGCATGTAGAGGAGAAGAGGACCCATCACAGGTGCCAGTACTCACTTACCCACTTTGTTTGGGTCACGGTCTGCCATCTTCCTGGCGCACTGCACGCTGAGCTAACATAGTGAGAGGGCGGAGTATTTCATCTTCCCTGATGTGAGAACTGAGTTCCATGTCTATCAAGTGGAACGCCGGGCTCTTCATATGGTTTCCCAAATGTTTGCTCAGCGTCCGATATTCTTGAGAGCCGTGGCATGCACATTCCTGTCTCAGAGAGCCCTGTGCCTATAGGCAGATGAAAGGCATGGAATTCTGTATGAAGAAGTCTTGAAGCCAGTGTTTCCTGACTTACTTAGGAAACCACATCTAACAACATCCTTAGACTCTTCGGGAATTATGGGGGACGGGGCTGATGTAACCGCAGCTTCCTTCAGATGTATGGTTCCTGCTATGGTTAGATGCTTCTCTGGAAGCTTGGTCCCCAGTGTGGTGCTGCTGTGGAAGTGAAATTTTTGAGAGGTCGAGTCTCATGGAAGGTAAGAGGGTAATAGGGCTCGCCCTTAGAAGAGAGTAATGTTCTCATGGGTGGGTTAATTCCCATGGAAATGGTTATCATTGGGGAGGTTCACGCATCCCTGGAAATGCCCTTCCACTTATTATCGCCCACATACACTCCCACCATTGTGATGCCATCTGCCAGGAGGCCCTCCCCAGAGCCAAGCAGATGGCCTTGCCATGCTCTCATCCTCCAGAACGAGGAGCCAATAAGCTTTCTTTCTTAACAACACACCCATCCTTACGCACCTCGTTATAGCAACACAAGATGTAAGACTTGTCTGAACAACGCCGTGAAGAAGACAGTAAGGTTATGCTCTTCAACGGATGGCGTTGAAGAGTGGAGAGGTTGCGCACTTGTTCTGGGGAATGCAGCAGGTGGCATAAACGACAGTGTCTGATTTGTGTGGTAGAGTCTTGTCACCAAGCTGTCTGGCCTTGTGCTGAGGTCATTTGTTCCCTTCTCATTGACTATACACATGAGCGCATATATGCAGACACACACACACACACACACACTTTAGAGACAGGCAAAACCACGGAGTCAATGGGCAAAAACTACAGAATGGAGTTCTAGCCTAGTTCAGAGGAGCCAGTCACATCTCCCGCACCAGCACAGCCATCCTGAGAGGTAAGGACCATCATCCATATTTTCTAATGGAGCATACAGAGGCTCGAAGAAGCTGGGTGACTTTCCCAGGGGTTCCAGCGCACCAAGACAGGCACCCATAATGAATTTTTGTCTTATTTGACTCCAACACCCCTTTTCTTCTTCTGCCGTGTTTTCTTTACTGTGTCCCACCACCTTCCTAATCCTAGAGCAACAGCAAGAGCTGGGTTTACCCAGGCAGCTCTGCTGTTTAGCCTTCTGTGTGTTGCAGCCCTTTGTTTAGACAAGACTGGCCCCTCTTGGAGGATCACCAAGAGCAAGCACACTGAGAAACCCTAAGGGCGCTCCAAGGAGATCAAAGGGAGATGGTACTTGAATAGCTTGACGTGTTTTGCTCTCTCCGCTGGGATGTGATCCGCTAAACCAAGAGAACAGTTGGTACCCCGTTCATTAGGGAGCTGAGCCAAACCAGCCAGACACAGAGCCTGGTAAGCCAGACCTCAGAGCAAGGTGCTACTTGCCATCACGAAAGAAGCCGTGACAGGAAGTGGAAAGGCCAAGGCCATGGGATACATTATGCACCCAAACAGTGTGGGGTCTTGGCAAATCTTCTAACTCCTATTGGCCTTCAGTTCTTCCCTTACACAGTAAAGGGACACTAAGGATGACTGAAGTAGCAATTGCTGTGAGAGACAGTTCTGTCTGCCTGGCATGGAGGACATCCTGTGGCATAGCTGCCAAGGAAGTTGGGTGAATTCTGAACTACCCATGGGATGGCAGGGTGGTTTCCAAACCTAACTAGGAAAGAAGGGATTGGGAACTACAGTTAGGATCACAGAAAGGTGGGGTTCAACGTGAGGCCTTGGTGTGATGTGTCAATATCACATGGGGAGTCAATAGGGGGCTTTGGTGTGGGACCATGATCTATATTCTGTCCATTGTGTTTTAAATAAATGCTGATTGGCCAGTAGTTAGGCAGGGAGTATAGGCAGGACAACCAGACAGGAAGTAGAGGCGGGCCAAGGAGAACAGGAGAATTTTAGGAAAAAGGAAGCCCATTCCTCTACAGTCCTAGCCCAGCCATAGAAGAAGCAAGATGTGACTGCCTTGCTGAAAAAGGTACTGGGCCATGTGGCTAGCATAGACAAAGAATAATGGGCTAATATAAGTTATAAGAGTTAATAAGAAGCCTGAGCTAATAGGCCAATCAGTTTTTATTTAATGTAGTTCTCTGTGTGATTTCTTTGGGACTGAACAATTGCAGGAACTGGGCAGGACAGAAACTCAGACAACAGGGCTTGTTGGTTGTTCATCTCCTTGGGGGTGGGGTCTGAGGTGGAGGACCGTAGTGCTTTGGATTTGACACTTTCCTGACTTCCCGCTCAGCTAGGGAGCCAGTACAGAAAGCTAAAAAGGGAAGGGAGCCAAACAGGGGCCTCAGACTCTGACAGGGAAGCTGTGCTGTTGGACAGGGAGCCTGAGCACCGGGGATGTTCAGGAGCTCCGGAACAGGAGGCTGTCGGTAGCTCCCCCTAGCTTGAACCTCCGGCATTGACATTATGAGCGATGTTGCAAACTCACGACGCCCAGATGAGCTCAGACTTGAGTGTGACTCACTCAATGAGTCCCTATCTTCAGACATGCAGATTATGATCAGTTCCTTCCCAGGCCCCACACTGCTCTGTGTAGCCTCAGCCAGAGGAAGCTCACGCTCTCTGCCCCAGCTTCCCCTGGGCTAATCTTGTGTGCAGGGGTGAGTCAGACCCCACAAACTGGCTTCCATACTGGATTACGGATATCACCAGAGCCTGGGAAGACATCCTAAGAGACTTTACCTCATTGGTACCTCAACAATGGGAGTCTTCTTTGGGCCCTGTTACTACTATGGAGAGACGCACAAAGACAGCCACACCTGGATTCCCAAGTGTAGGAGGGAATCATCAATATTTCAGCAGTGTCACCTATCAGGAGCCACGCCAAGGCCTCCACTCCGCCCCTCCTAGCAAAGCTCCCAGCTTTTTCACCATGAAGAATTGTCGTTAAAAGTTCCTAGAGCCATGACTGGGGGTGGGCACAACGCAGCAAGCCTTCGGGGTGAAAGCATTGGTATTTCTTCTGCATGGGAGGTCCACTGTAGCCCAAGCAGCAGTTTCAGGGGCAGCGTGCTGGCCCCAGGAGGATAAACCCAGCGGAGCCCGTGACACCCAGTAGTGCCTTGATGAACAACTGCTGAGTGCAGGCTGACTGGGGGTCGGGGGGGCTGGCAGAGAAGCAGGAGCAGTCAGCGTGGGATGCAGGAAGCCGAGGCTGCTAGGGTGTCATTGTGGAAAGGGCAGGGTGGGAAGAGGGGAGGAGTCACAGCTGGTCTCCACCTTAGGACCAAAGTGTTGGGTCTGGTACTTCACAGGGGCCTCATCTTCAACCCTGGGCAGACGCTTGAGGATCTACCTGCTTTGCTTAGAGACATACCATCTCTAAGTGACAAAGGAAGCCTGTAGGACTTTTTTTTTTTAAATCTACCTTTATATAACTAGGACCATCCCCACCACTGAATAGAGAGGACTGAAGTCAAGGAGGCAAGTTCGAAGCTGAAGAAAGGCCGAGAACCTGGTCTCTGGCCTCTTAGCTTTGGTCGTCTGATCCCATCCAGGATGCTGTCCTCTGACCCACAGCTCACTTTCTTGCTCTTCTTCCCTTCCCTTCCCCCTCCAGCAGCAATCTCAGAGTACCCCAGCAGCCTGTTTCTCCCCATCCCCACGGGGCACTGACTCTCCCCCTTGCCCTGTAATTTTTGTCAATTCCCACATCTGTTCATGAAACCCCTTCCGATAGGACTGACATCTGGCTTACAGCCGGCCAGGGCGCTGCTCATGGGACCACGTGGTGATGAAGGTGGGCCTCGTGTGTGTTTGTCTTTCTTCTGTAACAAGATCGGAAAATGAGGCTGATGGGTGCTCCTCCTGATTGAGAGAGGACCGAGTCCTGATGCTGTCACTAGGATAAGTTGTGCGTATTGGAGTTCTCTTTGGGCCCTGTGTACACGTGGGGCCGCTCATGTGACCTCCAATATCTCTCAGGGTTCACCTTCTAGACCTCTCTGCAGAGTTGTTCACTGAGCACATGGCCAAAGAGTCAAATATACTTCCCCATGAACTGTGCTTTCAAAACTAAACATGCATATTTTGATGTTTAAATCAAGCCCAAGCATTTTCTATTCTCTTAATTTTTTATGCTTATATGAATTTTTAAAAAGTAGCCATTTTATGAGGAAAATGTTTTCTCACTTAATGAATGCCCAGATTCTTAAACTCTTTCTGTTATTCTCATGTACTTTTTAATTAAGAAAAGCAGAAACGTATTTTAAAAAGTAGCCTAAATATCAAAACCTTTCTAGGATACCTCTTTATGTACATTTGTTCAATTGCTAATTGCCAACTTGGCTGGAATAGCATTTCCAGTTGCTTGACCAAATGCCAGTGTAGACCTGGCTAAGAAGATATTTGTAGATGGGATTGATAGATATAATCAAAGTAAAACAGATCGCTTCCCTCGTGAGGATGCACATCGCCCAATCCCCTGAAGGTCTCAAGAGCAAAGACTGAGGGATTCCAGAGAAGAAGGATTTGTGGCCATGTAGTGTCTGCCAGTGCTTGTGTCTTTAGCATCCCAGCCTGTCCTCTGACTTCAACGTGTGCTGGCTTCCACAAGCTTGTTGGCCAATGCTTTAAAATTAACCTTGCAGAATACCAGGTAGGCTGCCCAAAGACCTTCTCTACTCTCTCTGTTCCCCCAGGCCCAATCCTTAGGGTCACCCCTAGCACTGCAACAGAACACCTTGATCCCACAGACCAACCCCCCTAGGCTCCCTTCCCCCACCCTCATTGCTCGGTCCCAGCCCTCAACTTGGGTAGACACCCCTCCTCAAACACAGGCCACGCCTACCAGAAGACCAGATAGGCTGCCACGCACCTTCTCCACCCTCTCAGTCCCCCCACACCTAGTCCTTAGGGTTGCCCCTAACTCTGCAACAGAACACCAGCTGCCGCAATCCTCTGTCCTCCTCCCCTGGCCATGCCTCCTATGGATCCCACAGACCCTACCACATCAGCCTCCATCCCTTCCAGCCTGCAACATCAGTACACACTCCCCATGAACACACCAGCCGAGCACTCCAGCGGAACAGGAAACGCACAGCCAATGTACTCTCTGAAAATTCAGGGAGGAACAGAAACTGAGGAAACACCCACCCAACAAAGACAAACCCAGAAGTCATCACCCAGACCTATGGACACCCCAAACACAGATGCCTAGGTGCCAACAAGAGAACAAAATCAGCAATATCCAGGGCAATATGTCCCCACTAACCCAGCTCTTCTGCCACAGCCATCTCTGAATATTCCAACACAGCTGAAGCATAAGAAAAAGATCTTAAAAATCAACTATATTAAGATGATAGAGGTCCTTAAAGGGGAAATGAATAACTCCCTCAAAGAAATCAAGGAAAACAAACAATTGGAGGAAATCAATGCATCCCTTAAAGAAAGCCAGGAAATTGACAAATAATTGGAAGAAATGAATAAATACCCCAAAGAAAGCCAAAAACAAACAAACAAAAACAGAAAATAAAAAACAAACACTTGGAAAAGTGTTTTTATTCATGGAAAAGAATAAAAAGTTTTCAAACTGAAAATGGAAATGTAACAAATGAAGAAAACACAAACTGAGAGAATTCTGGAAATGAAAAATATAAGATTGCTAAGAGGAATTTCAGAGGCAAGCTTCACAAACACATTACAGAAGACAGAAGAGAGAGAAGACTCTCAGGTATTGAAGGTATGATAGAAGAAATGGGTACATGGGTCAAAGAAAACATTAAATCTAAATTATTTCTGACACAAAACATGCAGGAAATCTGGGACATAAGAAAAACGATCAACCCTAAGAATAATAGGAATAGAAGAAGGAGAATAATTTAGCTTAAAGGACCAGAAAATAATCTCAACAAAAATATTTTCTTTTTTATAGAAGATAACTTTTCCTACCCTAAAGAAGGAGAGTTTATAAACTATAGGAAGTATAGAGAACACCAAATAGATTGGACCACAGAAGAAAGTCTCTTGGCCACATCATAATCAAAACATTAAACATACAGAACAAAGAAAGACTATTAAAAGCTGCAAGGGAAAAAGAATTGGTAACATATAAAGACAGACTTATTAAAATTACACCTGACTTTTTGGTGAAGACTCTGAAAGTCAGAAGAGCTTGGACAGATGTGCTGCAGTCTGAAAGACCACAGATGCCTAACTTTATTATACCCAGACAAACTTTCAATCAACATAGATAGAGAAAATAAAATGTTCCATGATTAAGTCAACTTTAAACAATATCTATCTATACATCCAGCCCTATACAGATGGCGCTAGAGGGAAATAATCAGAAGAAGGAGGTTAATTACAGCTAGAAAAACAGAAATAATCTCAAACAATAAAACCAAAAGAAGGGAAACAAACACAGACACAAACCACTATCACCACCATCAGTAACAACATTACAGGAATTAACAATCATTGATCATTGATCTCTCTCAATATCAATGGCCTCAATTCCCCAATAAAAAGACACAAACACTGATCATACAGACAAAATCTAAACAGAGAAATGCTGGACCTAAGATATATTATAAACCAAATGGACCTAACAAATATTTACAGAGCACTTCACCCAAACACAAAAGTGTATACCTTCTTCTATGCACCTCACAGAACTTTCTCAAAAATTGACCATGTATTGGTATACAAAGCAAGTATCAGAAAATACAAGAAAATTGAAATAACTCCATGCATGCTAAATGACCATCACACATTAAAGTTGAATATCAAAAACAGAAACAAGAGAATGCTTAGAAACTCATGGAAAGCGCACAACTCCCCACTGAATGAAAAATGGGTCAAGACAGATATAAAGAAAGAAATTAAAGACTTTCTAGATTTCAATGAAAATGAATACAGAACATAATCAAATCTATGGGACATAATGAAAGCAGTACTAAGAGGAAAGTTCATAGCATTAAGTGCCTACAAAAAAATGGAGAGATCTCATGCTAGCAACTTAACAGCACACCTGAAAGCTGTAGAACAAAAAGAAGTAAACATACACAAAGGGTGTAGATGGCAGGAAATAATCAAACTGATGGCTGAAATTAATAAAATAGGAACAAAGAGAACAATATGAAAATCAATGAAATAAAGAGTTGGTTCTTTGAGAAATTCAACTAAATAGACAAACCCTTATCCAAACTAACTAAAAGATGGAGAGACAATATCCAAAGTATCAAAATCATAAATGAAAAGGGGACATAACAATAACAACAAACACCAAGGAAATCCAGAGAATCCTGGGTATATACATTAAAATCCTGTACTCCATCAAATTGGAAAATAAAAAAAGGGGAATTTTCTCAATAGGTACCACTTACCAAGGTTATAAGGTCAGATAAACTGTTTACATAGACCTATAACCCCTAAGGAGATAGAAGCAGTCACTAAAAGTCTCCCAATCAAAAAAAGCTGAGGACCAGGTAGTTTAAGCACAGAATTCTGCTGTGGGAGAATGGTCTGTATTCTGTCAATTATATTTTAAATAAACACTGATTGGCCAGTAGCCAGACAGGAGGTATAGGCAGGACAACCAGACAGGAAGTAGAGGCGGGTCAATGAGAATAGGAGAATTCTGGGGGGAAGGACGCTCATTCCTCTGCAGTCCTGACGCAATCACAGAAGAAGCAAGATGTGACTGCCCCGCTGAATAAGGTACTGAGCCACATGGCTAACACAAATATGAATAATGGGCTAATAATGGGCTATATAAGTTATAATTGTTAATAAGAAGCCTGAGCTAATGGGCCAATCAGTTTATAACTAAATGTAGACCTCTGTGTGATTTCTTTGGGACTTAACGATTATGGGAACTGGACAGGACAGAAACCCTAGAAAACAGAATTCTACTGGACTTCCAAAGAAGAGTTAATGCTAATACTCTTCAAATTATTCCACAAAATAGAAACAGAAGGAATGTTGTCCAGTTCATTTTGTGAGTTCACAGTTACCCTGATACCCAAACTTCATAAAGATTCAGCAAAGAAAGATAATTACAGACCAATTACCCTCATGAACATAGATGAAAAAAATACTCAATAAAACACTTGGAAACCAAATCAAGAACACATCGAAAAGATCACCCACCTTGATCAAACAGACTTCATTCCAGAGATGCAGGGATACATCCAAAAATCCGTAAATTTAATCTACCATGTAAATAAACTGAAAAATACCCAACTCATTCTATACTGAAAAAGCCTTTGACATAATCCAACACCCTTTTATGATAAAATTCTCAGAGATTAGGGATAAAAGGTACATACATAAATATGATAAAGGCATTTACAGCAGCTGAGAACAATACCAAATTAAATGGAAGAAACTTAAAGCAATTCTACTAAAATCAGGAGCAAGACAAGTTGTACACTTTCTCCATGTCTAGCCAATGTCGTACTGAAAGTTTTAGCCAGAGCAATAAGACAATTGAAGGATATCAAGGGGATATACATTGGAAAGGAAGAAGTCAAAGTATCATTATTTGCAAATACCATACTATATAGAAGTGGCTCTAAATATTACAGCAGGGAATTTCTACAACTGATAAACACTTTCAGCAAAGTGACTGGACACAAGATTAACAATAAAACAACAACAAAAGACCCAATACCCCTTCCTATATACAAATGACTGACTGAGAAAAAAAATCAGCACTCAAATACAGCATTCAAAATATCCTCAAGCAATATAAAATATCTTGGAGTAACTCTAACCAAGCAAAACTGAAATACCTGTGTGATAAAAAATCCTCCAAGTCTTTGAAAAAGAATCTGGAGGAGACATCAGAAGATGGAAAACTCTCCCATGCTCCTCGACTGGTAGGATTAACATAGCAGAAATGACCATCTCACCAAAAGCAATCTACAGATTCAATGCCATCCCCATTGAAATTCTATCACAATTCTTTATAGACCTTGAAAGGACAACTCTCAACTTCATATTGAACAAAAACCATGATAGCTAAAAATAATCCTGAACAATAAAAGAACTACTAGAGGTGCCAACATCCCTGATTTGAAGTTGTATTACAGAGCTAGAGTAATAAAAACCAGATGGTGTTGACATAAAAACAAACATGTTGATCAATGAAGTTGAATTGAAAACTTAAATCCATACACCTGTGGACACCTGGTTTTTCATAAAGAAACCAGACGTACACAATGGAAAAGAGAAACCATCTTCAATGGTGCTGGCCAACCTGATTATCTGCATGTAGAAGAATACAAATAGATTCATATCTATCACCCTGTATAAAACTCATGTCCAAGTGGACCAAAGACCTCAACATAAAACCAGACACACTGAAACTGATAGAAGAGAAAGTAGGGAGCAACTTTAATCAAACACATTGGCACAGGAGACACTTTCCTGAACAGAACATTGACAGCACAGGCACTAAGAATAACAATTAATAAATGGAACCTCATGGGCACAAGTTCTGCAAGGCAAAGGACACCATCAACAGAAAAAAACTGTAGCTTATAGAATGGGAAAATACTTTCACCAACCCCACATCTGATAGAGGACTAATATCTAAAATAGATAAATAACTAAAGAAACTAGACATCAATAAACCAAATAATTCAATTAAAATGGGCTACAGATTTAAACAGAGAATTATCAATAGAGGAATTTCAAATGGCTGAAAAGCAAAGAAATGTTTAATATCCTACACCATCAGGGAAACGCAAATCAAAACTCTTGTACCTGTCAGAATGGCTAAGAACAATAACACAAGTGGCAGCTCGTGCTGGCGAGGATGTGGAGCAAAGGGAGTACTCCTCCATTGCTGGTGGGAGCGTAAACTTGTAAGTCACTATGGAAATAAGAAAATTGGAAATCAATCGACCTCAAGACCCAGCTGTGTCACTCTTGGGCTATATTCAAAGGATGATCCATCCTACCACAAGGACATTTGCTCTATGTTCATGTGACATTCATAATAACGAGAGATCGGAAACAACCTGGAAGTCCCTCAACTGAAAATTGGACAAAGAAAACGTGGTTCATTTACACAGTGGAGTAATATTCAACTTCTAACAAATAAAATAAAAACAGACATCATGAAATTTTCAGACAAATGGATGAAACTAGAAAAAAGTCAAATCATCCTGAGTGTTGTAACCCAGACCTAAAAAACAAATGTGGGATGTATTCACTTATAAGTGGACATTAGGTGTAATGTAAGTGATAGTTGAGGGGGTAAGGTAAAGAGGAGGGCTCTAGGGAGATGCACTGATCTCTCTGGGAAGAGAAATAGAATAGATTTTAGGGGTACACTGGGGGTATTAGGGACAGGAATGGGAGGGGTCAGGTGGATATTCTTCTATACTCACAGATCAGAGCCTTATCCAGTCATCATCACAGACGGTTCTTTCAGCAACACATGGGAGCACGTGCGGAGACCCACAAGCAGACACTGTGTAGAGAGAGTCTAAATTGGAGGTCTCTATTGGGTCCATCCCCTATGAACTTGGGGAACCCCATGGAAGAGGGGAATCAAATATTGTAAGAGGCAGAGGGGATGGAAGACACCAGGATAACAAGCCCCACTGAATCAGCCAAGCAGGGCTCACATGGACTCATAGAGACTGAAGCTATGCACAGGTCTGCAAGGCTCTGCACCAGGCCCTTTGACTATACGCTATGGCTATTAGCTCGGTGTTTTCGCAGTATTCCTAAACAGTGAGAGCCAGTGTCTCTGATTCCTTTGCCTGCTCTTGGGACCCTTTTCCTCCTATTGGCTTGCCTCGTCAAGACTCAATATGAAGACTTTTGCCTTGTCTTATTGTATCTTATTTTGTCATATTTGGTTGTTGTCTCTTGGAGGTCTGCTCCTTTCTAAAGGGAAACAGAATGGGGGTGGATCTGGGGAACAGGGGAAGGTAGTGGGGAGCTGGAAGGAGTAAAGGGAGGGGAAACTGTGGTCAAGATAAGTGTATGAGAGAAGAATTTATTTTCAATAAATTAAAAAAAGAAAAACCTCAATCTCTCTTCCCCTGCCTCTACTGTATATCTATCTATGCCCCCATTAATTCTGTTTCTATGGAGAACCTTGACCAATAGACATTTGACAGGTGCACAGATCTGTTTTTCACTAGAAGTGTTATGAAACCTGTTGTTCTTAGAAGCATCACCTTAATTTCCAAGCTGTGCTATACCATGACTCTGAATGCAAGACTCAAGTGACCAGGGATAAATCTAGGTTCACCACTTACTAGCTACAGTTTCAGTGACGATCATAAATACTTCCTCTCAACTTTAGTCCCCTCACCAGTGAATCAGGGATTGGGCAGTGTGCTCTGTGAAGATGGGCCCTTGTTTGTGTGGCTGGAAGGTCAGATAAGATGCATCAAACCATGTGACACACAGCGCGATGAAGAGTAAACACTACTGATGTTGTCACCAGGACTCCCCCTCCCCCACCTTTAGGAAAGGATCATTAATTAGATGCAAACACCATTCATAAAGCAATGAATGGTTTCTGGGCCTTTTGCTGGAGAGACGGTGATAGGAGATGATAGTCTTACCCTTCAGGACGCAGAGTCAATTGAGAGGAGAAAGTGCCACATGCCTCGAGAGCCACAAGACAAGATGGTATAAATCAAAACTCTCTCAAGACTTCAAGGACCTACCCCAATCCTATCTCCTTCAGGAAACCTTTTCAGATCTACATGGCAGAAATTAATCTCCCAGCTTCCGTGTCCCCAGGGCCTTTGGCTTGTACCTCCCCTGCAGTACTTACCACTATTTACCTTGCCTTAGAGTGATTTATGCACATGCCAGCCTCTCCCACTAGAATGTGAGGTCCTGAGGACAGAAATATTTATAAAGGGCCTTCCTATGACTTTGGCTATTGTATGAAGGACCAACTTAACAACATCCATAATCCATCTCACCTTTTATGGTGATTTTATGGCAAAATAATTAAAATGAAATGTAATTTAAGAAATCACTCTCCTGTATTCATGCTTATATACAGCATCTTTTTTCCATTCCCATTTTATAGAATCGGGGAAGAGGAAGACAGCATGTTCTGACCTGTACAAGGTCACAGAGGTTAATACAGGGGCTAAGTCCCAAACCCAGGCCATTTGTGCCCAGCAGTCTGAGGCTGGCACTTAACCCATGTGGCTGTGTTGCAGATTCCTGGTCCCATTAAGTCACCCTTTGTGAGCAATTCCGCATTCCACTGCACATAAGCTGTTTGGTTGCCTTGTCGTGAGTGCGTTTTAGTGAGTTCTCACTCTGTTTCAACATAAAACGAAGCCAGATGAAACAAACTGCAGTTTTAAGTGCCCTTGTGGACTGGTTGGCAGTCCTGCCCTGGTGATTTTTAGGTTACTTTTCTGAAGCAACTTTCCCAACAAAATGCGTTACTTCATTGATGAGAGCTGGGCATGCATGAACACCAATCTTTCTACCCTTCCTCTCTGGGTCTTCTCTAGGCCTTTGGTGACATCAAGAGACAGCTCAGTTATGTAGTATTGACAGATGATGTCACTGAGGTTTTGAGAGGTGGAGTGATGAATGTGCCCAAGGCTACTCCCTGCCGCAATTCAAACCCAGGAGTATTTGATGCTGAAGACTTCCCATTCACTTCTATGGATTTTCTTCTTTGATTAGGAAGGGTGGATTCTTCCAACCTAATCATTAGAGAGTGACATGACCAAAGAATCACCTTTGAGATTGGTACACAGAGCTATAGGTATATATGATGTTTGGGCCTCTATAGCCACACCGAGGAATGGACAGACTGCTAGCAACCCTTCGTCTTCCTACCCTCATGCCTTTACTTCTGTTGTGGCTCCCACTGGGAGCATCTTCTCTCATACCAATGACTGAACTCACAGTCCTCTTTCACGGTCCCCCTGGACTAGATCAGTTGAGCTAAGGCAAATAGAGCATAATGGACTTAGCAAGAGGAAGGCTCAGAAGCAGAGATAAGGAGGAAAGAGAGTGAGGATTGGGAAATCAGGAGGACCAGGTTTTGCTAAGGAGTGTGAAGACCCCATTGGAAAGTGAGGAGCCATGGAAGTTTTAAAACAGACAGGCCATATTATATGACTTACAGTATATGTGTGTGTGTGTGTGTGTGTGTGTGTGTGTGTGTGTGTGTGTGTGTATGAAAGTAAATGTATGGAACTGCTTAGTAGACTGTAAGGGTTCATTTTACAATGCTTTAAGCCTGGCCTGGAGAGCAGTGATGGACTAGAGATGAGAGTAAAGGAGAGTGGTGACTTGAACAGAGTATCCTGGAGTTGTTTTCTATTAGAATCCTATTGAAGATAGCACAGCACAAATAGAAGTACTTAGAATGGTGACAGTAGTATGAGCTAGGAAACTCAACTCAGGCACCTTTAGCAAAGTTGACATCAGATTCATTGACATTTGGTTTCTTCACCTATGGAACAGAAATACCACTGAGAGTCCACAGAAACGAGGAATGTGATTGATCAGTTAGTGACTCCCATCAAAGAGGGTGTGGAGGGACTTTTGAGTTGATCCCTGGAGTACAAATGCTCACTTTTGTTCCCTGTCAGCTGACAGAATTGGGAGAATGGCTGAAACTAGGCACCAGGTGAATCTCCTTAACAAGAGCATAAGAAAGGCTTTCCAGTGAAGGAGGGAAATGCATGTGGTTTGACCAGTTAGCTTGCATGTGGTTTGACCAGTTAGCTTGCATGTGGTTTGACCAGTTAGCTTGCATGTGGTTTGACTAGTTAGCTTGTAATGGGCACAAATAAAGACTCACATACAACACTTGGGCTTAGAACCATTATTGGTACCTGGTGGACCTACTGATGAATCAAGTTCCATTTCTAACCACTTCCTCTAATACTTCAGAATCTCTGAAAGTCAATATTCTCTTTCCCAGAGTCCTTTGCAGATAGGTGTCATCATGGGGCAGAGTCCTGGCTAATAAGAACCTGTCTGCTGGTGGAGTCTGGATTCTCCAACAATGTGTCCCAAGGTTATTCTGTTCCTTATTCTTGCCGTAAGTTTAGGGATGATGCCCAAGTCTGGTATGGTCATCTAGGACCATGAAGAAAAGGTCAAAAGAACCAGGAAGGCACCATCTCAGCACTGGGAACTTATGATTCTACCTGATGCCCATAGCCATACATTTCTTCAGGCTTCTTGGTAAGAAGAAATCATTCACTCTATTCCCCCCCTTTACACGTTTCTCATTAGGTAGACAACCCTGTCTCTGTTTCTGTCTCTCTGTCTCTGTCTATACCCCACCCCAGTGCTCAGCCCCTTCAACCCTACCTCAGTTTTCAAAAGTCCCTCAGGGATCAGTCAGGTGCACCTCACCTGTGAGCCAAATGAGAGTGAGTCTCGATCACCAACTGGATGGGTTCTAGAATCACCACAGAAACCAACTTCCAAGTATGTCTGTGAGGGAATTTCCAGACAAGATTAACTGACGTAGGGAGACACACCCTAAATTCACAAGCACCATTACAGTAGAGTTTAGAGTCCCAGTCAGTTTAGAGTCCCCAGACCAGGTGAAGAAGAAAGTGAGCTGGACATTAACGTCACTCTCTCTGCCTCCTGAGTGCAGACGCAATGTGAGCAGCCGCGTCACTCTTCTGCCACCGAGCCTTCCCTGAAAACACAGACTATACTCTCAACTCAAGTAAAATAAGAAGAGAAAATCAATCTTCATTCCTTTACTTTGTTCTTATCAGGTGTTTTCTCCCTAGCCCATATAAAGTAACTATTATAATCCATCTCTGTCCTTCCGTGCAACAGGATGGATCTTCTTGGAATGTATGATTTAAAGTACTCTGTATTTGTTAATCCTGTTCTCAAATGGTTTTGCAGTTTGCTCCTGCTGTTCATAGCTGACCTCCTTGCAGACAAGTTAAGCTCACTACAGACAGTATTTCTTAATTAAATGGGGGCATGGCAGGTACATGGAATAGTCTTACACAAATATTAAGATGTTATCATTGTTACTTTTATTTCAAATGTCTGGTCACTTCTGGTACATATGTGTACTAAGAATCTACTGTGTGTGACTTCATGATTAATAGCACAAACTCTGATGACAAGCAATGTGGAATCTTTGGGACAACATACTAAGTTTCCTCATCATTTACATAAGTAGTAGCAGTGTCAGGCATGAAGCAATTATGCAATCATTATTCACTGCCATTATTATGATTAACCAGCCTATTAGTCTCTCAACATAACCCTAATCCTATTGTATATTACCTGCATATCTATCTATACCTCTGTAATGCTTAAGAAAACTTCAAATGAAGCTCATTTAAATTCATATATACCTAAGTATATTAATGTTCATTAATAATTCAAATGAAAAACATGAGTTTTTCAATTGATTTTCTTTGCCAGTTACAGTGAGAATTCCACAATAGCTCTGATGTCACTGAAGAAACGCCGAGACCACAGCAAAGCTAGAATCTGGAATAACTGAAGTGCACTAGGAAATATGTGGCTTTAAGACCAAGCAAGTGTCTACTCTGAGTGCCCTGGTCTTATACTTGGGGAGCCTGCACTCACCGAGTCCCTGTGATCAAAGTCAACCCTTGTTTTCTCGCCCCAGGGATGCCGCTCAATTAGCGGCATCAGGTGCCGGCTTCCTTTCAACCAGCAGCCCAAGACCCAGGGCGCTGTGTGTGAAACCCTGCATCCAGGTCTCAGTGCCATGTGCTGGAGTTGTAATCCCTCCGGGCCCTAAGAGCATCTCTGGGCCTAAGTAACTTCATAGTTTTGCTGAGTTTATCCCAGTGTGATGCAGAGCATCTCAGCCCATTTGAATCGGTGAATCACTGCAGGCCGCCTCCTACAGTTGCAGCGCTCTGTCAACACAGCGGAGCTCTGTGCCTACACTTGGACGTCTTCACTGGCTAAGCAGCTTTGGATCCTGCAACAGACACCACAGAGGACACTGTGCTGAGGCACCTGGCAGGTTATGATCAGTTTCCACCAGGTTATTATTAAGCTACGGGGGAAGCAAGCAATGAAATTCTGTGAGCAGACCATCTAAAGAACTCCTGACCAAGATACCATGATAAGCTATCGGCATGGGATCTTTGGCATATCTTTACATATGTAAGGTGTAAGGCTCTGTATAAGGGTGCTGTTCAAACATCTTAGGGTGGTAATGCTAACCCCTTTAAATCAATGTGAAGCATTAGATCATTGATGAGTTAAAGGAGAACTAATTCTTGCTAAGCAGTTACAACAGGCTGGCATGACTTTATGGGTACTTCATATATCATCATATTTAGCCCTTACTGCAGTTCTATGGAATAGATTTTAGCCTTCATTTTATACAGGAGCAAACTGAAGCACACAGCTCTCACACTACTTGCTTTACGTTCATCAGCTAATACGTAGCAGCTATGGGTTTGAACTCAGGTCTTTGATGACATAGTTCACCTATTTTCCAATGTTTTGCTGAAGAGGAGATAAGAAATATGAAGCTGGACAGGGGTGGATGGAAGATAGAGTGAGGGTTAAGGCTGAGGAGAACCACAGTGTTTATCTTTCTTGTCTTTACACAGCTCAGTCCCTCATGGAAATCCTGCCAGTGCACAGCAACCCGGAGACAAGGGTCTGTGCCCAGTTTCACTTGCAGAGTGAAAATGACTGGGTCATGCGGAAATCTTTCTCCAGACACTAAACGCTTTGATCACCTTCTTCACCTGAATTCCACATGGAATGCTGCCGTCTGCTCTGCCGCCCAGATCAGAGTCCGAATTCTAACACATACGCTGTCAGGCGGCGAGCGGGCAATCCGACTTTATTGAGCATCAGACGCTTCATCTACCATGGGGTCCCTGACATCTCCATCCAAAGGACAATGATTACAGGTGACAAAGTAAGGGCTATGGCGTTCATCACTTAAATCTGGAGATGTAAGAACGTTCTCAGGGTCTGCTAACCATTGTGCTGGGAGAGCAGGTACAGATGGCTATCACTAGAACAAACTGGATTGCTGCGTCCCACCAGGAGTGATCTACGAGGCTTGTCTGTGGCGGTTGTCTCCACCCAGCAGGCACCTGCAAGCCCTTCTTCTCCCCTGTTAGTAGGTTAAATGCAATTAAGCCCAACTTCAAAAGTGAGCGTTGGTGTCTCATTGAAAATGTTTTGAACGTGTTGGGCTCACAGGCAGACACTTCAGCCAGGCTTCGACTAGTCACCCTCCGTTTGTAGTCTCCAGCTGGCAGGCTGGCCAACATGTTGCGACTAATCAGGAAGCAGAAGCAGCTTCACAGGGCAGTGAGTCAACTTGAGAGGTGTGCTCGAATGGAAAGGGAGGGAAGGCATGCGCTATCGTCTGTATAAAAACAAGCAAAAAATAGAAGAGTCCTAGGATAGAAGATGGGAGGGGAAAATATAAAGCGACAGAAGGGGACAAGCTATGAGAGCCCAGTAACTAGACAGCACCTGCTAAGAGAGCCCAAAATATCCCAGCAGAATAACACCTCTTCAGCAGATCCCGTAAAACACTGTGGTGGAGGCAGCAGGGACGGAGTGAGGAAGTCTAGGGTTTAGTTATTCCTGAGCAACAGTGCGTATGTGCTTGATAAATTCTTATTTCTCGCACTCACCTTCCTTTTGGTAGTGCTGGCGAAGACCCAAGAAGCTGATTTTTAGTTTATACTCATAGTAGATGAGTGGCTGGGTGAGGCTGGTGGTCACTGATGCTTATCTAACTGTTGGGTGGGCCCTTCTCTCTTTCCTCCATTCCATGCGCCTCCCTTCCTTCCTTCTACACACCCTTATTTACTCATTTTCTTCATTCTTTTTCTCTCTTCCTTTCTCCCTCTTTAGTCCTTTTCTCCCTTCCTTCTCTTCCTCTCTTCCTCCATCACTCTCTTCCATCTTCCTTCCTCCCTGCCTCTCACATCCCCTTTTCTCCCTCCCTCTCTTTTTCCATTTTTTCTCTTCTTTCATCTCCCACTCCACTTTCCTCTTCTTGGACAGCTATTGAAGCAGGAAGTGGAGATGTGGTGAGGAAGAAATGGGCTTCCTCTTTGTCAGGAAAACCAGTGTTGAACTGCAAAGGTGCAAGGATCAGAGTCCTTGGCCCCTGGAGCTCAGCTGCATGTCTGCTATGGCCATGAGGCCCAGCGCAGGTACCTCAGACACACGTCTCTAACTAAACTCATGATCTTCCCCGGATCCCAGCCCGTCTTCCCGACGTCCATCAGAGTGGGTGGCCTCACTTTACCTGTCTATCCCAAGTCAGAGCCTGAATTACACTGGACTCTTTTTTGTCGCCTCTCCCTTGGCATTCTATGTGTTCCCAAGTCTGTGAGTTTCTCTCCTGTTTTTTTCTCAGACACACACTTCTTTCAATTCTCATGGTCATTGCTCAAGTTCAAGCCTTCATGCTCTCTCCTCAGTACTAATGGCTTGCCCATCTGTCTCCATTTTCTCTCAGAGTCGTTCCTTCTAAATAAGGCCAGAATAATCTCAAATTATCTCTGCCTTGTTGATAAAAGGGCCTGTTGTTGAGGGTACAGCTTCTCATCACTTGAATGCCCCAGCCTCAGATTTGTAAGTCCCACTGCATAAAGCTCCCTGACAACTTGGTCTGCCCATCTCCATCAGTGCTGGCTAGTTCTTCTGTCTAAGGACATTGAAGTCATTTGGGAAGAGGGGACCTCAACTAAGAAAACACCCTGACTTGATTGACCTGTGGGGTAAACCTATAGAGCATTTTCTTAATTAAGGATTGATTTAGGTGTACCCATTCTGCAACAGTCAGTATATACCCTGGCTGGGTAGTTCTGGATATCATAAGATATCAGGATAAGAAAACCACGGGATCAAGCCAGGACCCTGGCGTGGCTTTTGCTTCAAAGTTCCTGCCTTGAATTCCTGCTTAGCCTTCCTCTAGTGACGGACTATAACATGTGACATGAAATACACACTTTCCACCCCAAGTTGACTTTGATCATGATGTTTTATGGCAACAATAAAAACCCCAGGAGAAGATGCCATCCACCATGCTCACAAGTGCATGGAGCTGGATGTTGTAGCCTCTAGATCCCAACCAACAGGGCTTCCTGCACTGATTTCTGCCAAGTTACATCCACTCCACACCAAACACTTTCATGGACCATATAGCTTTGGCCTCACTCCGCTATCGCTCTGGTTCAGTGTTATTTAAAGGTGTCTATCTGCTTCAAAACTATGTAAGGTCATTAAAACACATCATTTTCAATGTTCACACCATTGTTCTCATGAGCATTTGCTTCGGGAAAGTTTGACCCCTTCTGTTCCCCAGCATCTAGAGCAAGGCCTTGCATATGGTGTTTGCTGAATAAATAGCTGTATGAACTCTGCTTTTATGGCCACGAGGATTGAGCATAGAGAGCATGGTAACATGTGCAAGGCGAGAGTAATGGAAGGAGAATTCTCCTAAAGATTTGACTTTTCACTATAACACAGTGCACTGGGATGTGGGATTTGATCTTCAGGGTCCCAGCAGTGAATGATCTTAGGAGAGAGAGGGTGGGGAGCAGAGATCGCCTTTCGGCTATGTTAGAGATGAGCGTGTGTATGTGCGTGTATGAATGTGTGTGAGTGTGTGTGTAAATGTGTGTGATTGAGTGCGTATGAGTGTGTGTGAATGTGAAAGAGAATGTGTGTGTGTATGTGTGTGTATTCAGCAAATAGAGGGGAGGAAGGAAAGAGAGACTGGTCAAGATGGAAGTCACAACTCAGAAAGATTACTGTAAAGAAACGTCTGCAGAGTGTCCTCCCTTTCCCTCCATAGCCGCCCTCCTACCCACCTCTTATTCTATTTATCACCATCAACAACAGAAAGACAAAGTAAGTAGGAGAGTCTTACTCTAGGTTCAAACCGCCTCATCATAACCAGAGACGTCCCTGCTAAATGCCGAAGTGACAAGGAATTCTAGCTCCTGTGGCACCTGGCCCAGACCCTGTCCACCCCCCATCCCTGCTCATCAGTCATCGGTTTACCCATTTGAGCAATGGGAGGAACAGCTGGTTCCACCATCAGTTTCCTTTTCCCTGCATGCTTGGAGGTTAAAGTCATTTACATCTCAACAATAGTCCAGCAGGCCTTTAGCCCACCCAGCAGTCAGATGGCTGCCTGATTTTTTTCTGATCGCTAACTGAATAACTGCATGTCTGCAGCACAACATGTCAGCCTGGCCCAGAGAAAATTTTCTTTTATAAGTTGGGGAATCTTTGACTTTAAGTCTATATAATGTCTATATATGCAGTTTGGAGTGTGTGTGTGTGTTTGAGAGAGAGAGACAGAGAGAGAGAGCATATCAGGTTCAGAAAAGAAGGGTAAGAACTGTAAATTAAGCGGTTATAATTGCTTACAAACACACACATACATTCACCCACGCGTGTGCACACACATACACTCACACACACCATTAATTAAAATGGGAGAATAACTTTTTCACTTGGGTCTACAGGCAATGAACATTTCTGGGGGGAGGGGGACGTGAAGCCCCTAATAGTCGGAGATTTCCAAGGGATAATAACGTCTCATAAATGTGACTGACACTCAGTGGATTATCTCCATAATCATACCTTTATTTCTATTAAGCAGGGCTTATTCTCCCTGTAGATTTCCAGTGTGTGTGAGGCCTGAAACTCCTGGGGCAGAACCAAAGGCTTGATGGATGGCAGCTTTCTGAAGGGGCTCTATGGACAGAAGCAACCCGGGGAGAGGGCTGGAAAACCAGCGAGGGGCACATGCAGCATTCCTGGGCTCTGCTTCTGAAAACTGTCTCATCCCCCAACCCAAGCAAAACATCAGGAATACGAGCACAGCAATGCAGAAGTACGCCATGCAGAATGTCCTTCTATCCCAGTGGTGAAACCCAGAGACGCCACAATCAATTGTTTCAAACGCCTAAGTCCCATAGCATCACAATTTGTGTTTTACACTATTATTTATTGTGAGTGTTCTGCACCTTTTAGTTCAAATATCTAACCACTTGAGAGCACAAACCTGGCTATAAATCCCCAGAAGGTGGAAACTGACCAGTGCCTCGGAATCTGGTATAAATTTGAGCCTCAAGAGGATCCAGGGCATGCAGACCTGGGATCTCTGGAATAATCAAAATATTTGAGGTTGATCTCTGGCCTCCATGCATATACACACACGAATACACACTATACATACAACTGTACACACACATACACATCATACATCCCACTATCCATCAGAGTGATGGCTGACTTGCTCATCAATGGTAAAAGTCCATAGCTTCATGGTGGGAAGCACGGAAGCATGCAGGCAGGCACGAAGCTAGAGAGGAGGCTGAGAGTTCGACAGCTGGATCAGCAGGCACAAGAGAGGTGTTGGTTTTGACTGCGGCCTACAGACCTAAAGCAGAGAGCAGGGACTGGGCTGCTTAACACAGGCACAGACCCGAGGAGAGCTCTGCTAGGCCTGATAATGAAGATGGAATTAGGAGAAACCCAGCCAAAGCCAATTAAAATATCTTCCAGCTCTCTAATTTATTTCTGTCTCCACGGAGCAAACACAAATTCCCATCTTATGAGGCGAGCCTGGAAGTATTGAAACCATGTAGAGCAATTTTAAAACATGGCGACAACATTGCCAACCTCATTGTGAACGAGAGTTCCTATTATATGATAACCATGCAGAAATATTTTACAAGCTTATTCCTGATCATAGATGATACACATATGGGGAGGAAATAAAGCCATTGCGCAGCATGATTTGGGA
The DNA here is from genome assembly GCA_004026605.1 of Ondatra zibethicus. Taxonomy (NCBI): domain Eukaryota; kingdom Metazoa; phylum Chordata; class Mammalia; order Rodentia; family Cricetidae; genus Ondatra; species Ondatra zibethicus. The sequence continues at coordinate 160,127 of PVIU01000572.1, read as the reverse complement.
GTCACCAGATTTTAAAGAGTCAGTTCTGAGGGATATTTTTCAAAGCCCAACTCGAGAAACTCAGAAACAGTTGAATGTGAATTTCAGTGATATTCATTTCTATATTTTTCTGCTACTAATATAGACCCATTGTGGACTCTGGACAATGCAGAGAAGTTAGTGGGAGGAAACAGCCATTAATCTACACATAGCTTTTTATGCTTGCCTGTATCTCCATTTCTGTATTCAGAATTTTAGAGTTGTTTTGTGTCACCCTGCTACTTGATCGCTCACTTTCCCTAAAATTTTTATTGCATAGTATTTCATAACTGAAAGGGCTATAAGGAAGGTATAGGCAGTTAGGAAAAGAAATGAATACTTATGAAGCTTCCAGCCACCTTTAGAGTCAAAGCTTTCCAACTGGTTGAGCTGCAGGTTTCTCTCCAATTTCCCCAAGGGACAGCTATGCTAAATTTTTGTTCAACATTCCTCTGATTAGAAAACTAATTATTGGGTTGGTAAAATGGTTTAGTAGGTAAAGGTACTTGCTGTCAAGTCTCATAGCTTGGGCGTGATCCTGGAATCCATATAGTAGAAAAAGAGAACCAAGCCCAGTTGTCTTCTGACACCCACCCACACACACACATGCACTGTGGCATGCACATATATGGGTATAAGCATACACACACACACACACACACAAACTAAATAAATTACTTTAAAAAATCCATTAATGTAGACCTAAAAAGTACTTTAAACTTTGCTTATTTTGAATCTTACAATAAATACCCTCTTACTGTATGCTTCCTTAGAAGACCATTTTAATTCTTCTGTGTGTCTTTATAAAGTTTACCTAAGTTATTATGCATGGTCTTAGATATTATTTGTTATATTCATTGTGTGACTATCCTATACTTTATTCTTTCTTTATTTCTATATAAGCTCTGTGCTCATCCATCTGCTAGCATCATTCCTTTCTCTTACTGGTGTGTAGCTATAGCACCATTTTCTTTACAGTCCCGCGGATAGCATCTTCATTCATTCATTCATTCATTTTTACATCCCGACTACAGTTCCCTCCCTTCTCTCCTCCCAGTCTCCCTACCTTCCCTTTGTCCCCCACTGACTCACTCCTCTCCATTTCTCTTCAGAAAAGGGCAAGCCCCACAAGGATATCAATGAAGCATGGCATAGCAAGTAGCAGTAAGACTAAGCACCTCCCCTTGTATTAAGGCTGGGCAAGGCAACACAGATCTGGATAGCATCTTCCATGACAAAACAGAAGATATATATATGCACACACACACATATAGATATAGATATATACACACACACATATATATACACACACATACACACACATATAGATATATACACACACACATATATATACACACACGCACACATATATAGATATAGATACACACACACATATATACATACACACATATAGATATAGATATAGATACACACACACATATATATACACACACACACAGACACACATATATAGATATAGATATATATTTCTGAAGCCTTGGTCTAGTGCTTCCGCTCAACTGCAGACTGCTGCATCTCAGAGCCAAGTGGTAAACTTCGCATTATCCCTTACTGCTAGGTGGGGCCAGGTAGATCGTTTCTGGGCCCCTGACATGAAAGCAGAAACCATCTGTGGGTTCCGCTGTTTCCACAGCTTTCCTGGTAAAATGACGAGACACGTCTGTCACAGCCCTGCCCCATCCTCATTTAATTCTGACTTAATTCTGCAGAAGTGATGAGTGAAGTGATCACAGCTCAAGAACATGAGGGAAAAGCAGGGAGATTTATGAAGATTCTGATTTTGGTATTTTTTTCTACCCTTTCAACTCCAAACTTCAGGTTAGGTGATTAAGAAACAGGTTACTGGTTTGCTCAAACACTGTAAATCCAACTTGTCATTAATCAGAGCAGCAGTCCTGTTGCAGGGAATATTGTTTTATCCACTTAATCTTCAAATGGAGTCATACTCAGTGAAGTCCAAAATGGTAGTAGGAACTTTTACAACTAATTTTGTTGATTTAGAATGAAAAACTCTCCATGTGGCCAGTGCAATCTGGTGTGCCCTTTTCTCTCTTTCCAGTTTCACGGGGCACAACTCCCGCTCTCCTTCATTTGAGTCTATCTGTCTGCCCCTTCATCCTGGCCAAAGCAGCCTTTTCCCTATTTCTTGGTCTTCAGGATATCTATTCCATTTGCCCAGATAACAGAGACTGTAACTTTCATCTGCTTTCTAAGTACATTTCCCTGTTCTTTTCTCTTCTTGTTTTGCTTCTTCCTCTAGGATGTCTGGTGCCTAAGAGAATGCTCTCAGATTGTTTCACTAACTTTTATACCCAGCACAACTGAAAATGGTATGTAAAAAACAGCCAATGCTCAAGTGAATGGGAAAGATGTCTGCTTTCTGTTGATTTCACTGACTTTTATACCCAGCACAACTGAACGTAGCATGTGAGAGACAGCCAATGCTCAGGTGAATGGGTGTCTACTCCCTGAGAGAATGCTCTCTATTTGTTTCACTGACTTTTATACCCAGCACAACTGAATGTGGCATATAAGAGACAGCCAATGCTTAGGTGTATGGGAAGTTTCCTGTGGGTCAAAAGCGTGCCAAAAATGGCCTGCTTGGCTTCCAGCTTCCCAAGTCCCTTCCTAAACCTCAAGTTCTTCATGTTTGAGTTGAAGTAATGCTATTTGTCTTTCAGTGTAAATTGGGCAGTGTGTGTGTGTGTGTGTGTGTGTGTGTGTGTGTGTGTGATTGTGTGTAAATGTGCATACCTGGATAGGTCAAGTCATTTACCCCAATGGGAAAAATCTTCATTATTTCAGCAGCAAAAAATTTTAATTCTTGATCATCTTTCAATATTTCCTCTATTGACTTTAAAAATAATGTTGGTAAAATTATCAGTAATGACAAGCACTTATGAACATATAGTACTTAATCTGCCAAGTCCCTTAATTGTTATGATGAGGTGGACTCTGTTATTATTCTGTCTTTTTAAGAATTGGAAAGTAAGGCTGCACAAGAGCAAATCCAAGCTTCCTGGAGTTCTTAGTCACCCAAAAGTCATTGTGGTTCATCAGTAACTGTAACAGGCTTTCCTTGGGCCACCAAACAGCTCCCAAATAAAGACATGGAGACTTAGTTAGGAATGCTTAGTCTTAGCTTATGCTTGTCCCGCAAGCTCTTATAACTGAATTTAACCTGTTTCTTTTCATCTACATTTTGCCGCAGGGCTCTTTAGTGTTTTTTATTCTGAATGTCCTACTCTGTGTTTGGATGGGTAGTAGCTGCCTGGCCCCAGGTGTCTCCCCTACCCCATTTCTCCTATTTATTCTCTCTGCTCACCAGCCCCACCTATCGTCTACTGTCTAGCTATTGGCCATTTAGCTTTTTATTAGACCAATCAGGTGCCTTCAGCAGGCAAGGTGAAACAGTAACACATCTTTACATAATTAAACAAATGCAGCATAAACAAATGCAAGACACCTTTACATAGTTAAAGTAATATTCCACAACATAAACCAATGTGACATATCTTTACATCGTTAAAATAATATTCCACAACAAGTCAATATCCACCTAGAGAGCTTGTTCAATTTTTTAAAAAATTATTCCTTGTTTTATTTAATGTGCATGGGTGTTTGCTAGCATGTATGTCTGTGTACATGTTTGGTACCTACAGAGGCCAGAAGAGAGTGTCTGATAACCTGGGACTGGAGTCCACCTCAGACTGGAGACATTCGTTAGCCACCATGTGGGTGCTGGGAACGGAACCCAGGTCTTCTGGAAGGGCAGCCATTGTTTTTAACTACAGAACTGTCTCTCAAGGCCCCTTGAATCTGTTTTTTGGGACCTTCTCTGTATTAACTTCCTTTTCTTAGCAAAAAAAAGTCACAGCAGAATAAAACACACTGACATAATTTTTTTAATTTTAAGACTTCAATTTATTTAAAGATTTCAAAATATTCTTTTATTATCATCTGGTTCTATGATTTCATTTTTATTTTATTTTTTAATGAAAGCAACCTCCAAAGACTCTTCTGCAGTGAGGAGATAATTTCATTCCCTCCTTTATCTATAGCCCTGACTGGAAAACTGTCCTTCAGGTTGGTGACCCTAAGGTAGGACCTTCAGCTAGGAAACAGTAGATGAGTCTTGATTGTGGCAGGGTTCTTTTGAAGTCCAGAGAATAGATTCCTACATGGCCTAGAGATTTAGCTGGGGATCTGAAAGTAGATGTATTCTGAGCTCACCTTTGAGCACCTTCTGTGCAGGGGGCTGTTAATAGATGCTGGTTGAAATGCAGCCTAGAGCCCCTCAACATTTCACTGTCATATTCTGTCTTCATGTAGCTTATTTTTCAGTGACACCCAGTTTAAAAAAATTCAATGCTTTTCAAAAGTTGCCCCAACTTACTGTTCCAGTTTTTCCTCTTTCCATTCCAGTCTTGTATAGAACTCGGAGAGATTCCTGTCTCCTGGACACACCCTAATGTTTCTGAACCTGTGTTTGTGACTCTTTTTTTTCTTTCTAGAATGCCCGCACCCAACCCTACCCCCTTCACAGAAACAGGGTACCTTGTCATGTATTTCTTTGTTCTACACACATGAACTTCCAAGTCCTTTAGGTGTGATCAGGACAACATTTTACAGTTTGTGGCATGGTGTGGCTTTTGAACTGGCCACAATCCTTGGCTCTGCCTCATTGTGGAATATTATTTTAAGACGTATTACATTTGTTTATGCAGTGGAACAGTTGTTTAATGATGCAAAGATGTCTTGCATTCTTTTAGGTTACATTTGTTTAACTCTGTGAAGCTATGATAACTTTGCCTGTCTAAAACTCATGATGGTCCAATAAAGCGCTGAATGCCGATTGGACGGCAGGAGCAAGGATAGACAGTGCTGGCAGGCAGAGATAATGAGCAGAAGGAGAAATTAGGGATCAAGTGAGAGAGATCAAGGAGCAAGAAAAGAAGGGGCCAGCTACACAGCAAGCAACAGAGTAAGTAAGAAAGAAAAGTTATACAGAAATAGAGAAAAGTGAAAGTCCAGAGGCAAAAGGTAGATGGGATCATGCAAGTTAATAAAAACTGGCTAGAAACAAGCCAAGCTAAGGCTGGGCATTCAAAACTAAGAATAAGCCTCCGTGTATTTATTTGAGAGCTGGGTACAGAGCCCCACAAAAGAGTCAAAGAGTAAAAAGGCAACAATGATCCTGGGATGCAATTTTACCAAAATATAAGTTTCCATTTCTTATTTTGTAAATGAAGACATTGCTATCTGCTCTCTAGGACGGCCATGACAAAGACAGGGACACAGAGGTAGCCAGCAGCACCTGCTATGCTGTCATGTTGAGAACTGCTGACCCATAGGATGCTTGGTTGGAACCAAGATCTTCATGCTTGCTAGACTCGCAACGTAAGGAACCATCCAACCATCGCATCCCTCTAAACAGTAGACCCAAATCATCAAGTTCAAATGTCAACTCTACCACTTACCAGCCTGGGAAGTTTCCTGTCTCACTTTCCCATCTGGAAAATGGTATTCATAATATTTAGCTCTTGGGCTTGTTATAGTTCACTTGGCAATAGGTTATTGCCATGAGATAGGTTCTTTGCTAAGACGTGAGTAATGTAGTTATAATAAAAAAAAACCCACCTTGTTTCAAGTAAGTTTATCATTTTGTATTGGAACGCATTCATACCTATTCACGAGCACATGAAACCCATAGGCCTGGCCTGGGCATGCCTGAATCTTGAATGGTGTTAGGCAGGGAGTATATCCATGCTGGTTCTGAGCTGGCCAGTCATCTGAATCAAAGTCTACCCTGTGCGTGATTCAGGAGGCCCTCATTTCAAATTTTTGGTTGAGTGAATGAATTCACATGCTCTCCGTTCTTTTCCCTTCCTCCCGTATGCCTGGCTGTCACTAGGGTGATTTCCTTCCTCTGGTAGTAGAAGAGGGTGCCACTGTTTTAATGGGCACAGATTCACAGGATCTGACACTTGGCATGACTGGGTCCATTTCATGCAATAGAGGGGCAGTTTTTCTGCTGTGTTCTCCTCGGGGAGCACTCTGTGGGAGAGTAAATGAACCCACAGGAGTTGGCAGCAGGCCCAGAGCTCCACCCACCACTCAGCAGCCTTTTGCTGCTTCTTCAAATCCACTTAGTAGAGGCTGACCCAGGGAACAGAAAGCTACTTCCTCTCCAGCATCACCAAGGCCCAGGCCATTGTCTTTCTTGACTGGGTACAAGATTTACCTTGTTCTTTTGGCAGACTCTCTTAGCCAATGCCCTGCTTGGCTGGTTGTGAGAGGATTCTTTGCTTTTTTTGTGGGGGTCTAATCCCTTGAATCAATATTTGTTCCCACCCGCTCTGTTAACAGACAGAGACTGCTAAGCTCTTCTGGCATCTCTGAGGCAAGAGACAAGGGTATAAGTCTGCGAAAGGGGCTGGGGACATAGTAAGAAAAATTGTCTTGATGACATCTTAACAAGCGAGGACTTTGCTTTGCAGCAATGCCAGCCACTGACTTGGTGACTTTGTTTAATCTCTTTGCAAGCTTCCAGAAAGAGGTGGTACAGGAGGAGTGGAAGACACAACCAATTAAAATTTGGTTCTGACCAACAAAGAAAGTAGGCCATGGCTAGCTAACAGAGAGGCATTGACAGCAGGAGAGAGGACCTGGCTCCCGGAGTCCATATTTCTAGAATATTCTTTTGTTTCCAAACAAGAGCACCTCCAAAAGCATGGAGTCATGCTGACCACGTCTGGGGTCATAAAGTGTGTATCACTCTCACAGAGCCCAAAGCACAGTCCCATTGGCTTGCTCTCTCGTATCCCTCTTCATCACTGCAGGACACGGAATATCCTTGTCCATTAGTTCTGCTGAGTCTTCTCCCCTTTGCCAGATGAACTGTGTGTAGCTGGCAGGCAGGTTCTGTGACGGATGTAGACAGATGTCATTTCATAGCCCAGGCAACCCCTCTGCCGGGGTAGAGTCTCTCCCCGGATCCTTTATTGGCTGATGACTGTGTAGGTCAGATGAGAGGACAGAGAGAAGAGGAGGAGGAGGGACAGATGCTGAGGAAGAAAGGCAGGCTTATGTGGGACTAGGAATTCTAGACTTTGGATCAGGTGTAGTGGGAGGTCACTTAGAGACTGGCACAGTCTCTTTTCATTTCTGTCTTTGAAAATGGTATCAAAGGACAAGTCAGAATGTCAATCAAAAATCTGTAGACTGTCTCTCAACAGCTAAATGTCATTGAAATTCACAAATTTATTTTATCTTTTACATAAAGCACATTGTGCAAATGGTTGTCTCATTTTCTACCCAAACTTTAATCTGGTTCTTCTTGTGAACAAGTGACCAGGTCAAGTGGCAGGTTTCCATCTAAAATGTCACTGTTGGAGGCCACAATTGACATTTTGGACAGGGTTACAGGTTGCCATCCCTGACTCAGTTGTGTTATTGAAATGAGACCTAGTCCTGCTTTCTCTGCCTGTCACATGAGCCATTATAACAATCACACTCTCATTCACACTACAGAGGACAACAGGACATCACTGTCATCTGGAGGGCAGCATCTCCATGCTCACAGTGTCAATTCCACGGATTGGTGGCAGTGGTGCAAGAGGAGAAGAATCAGTTGGAAAGCCAACTGCTACCCAGTCATGAGCCATCTGTGATGGGTAAATTCGCGAGCTTCATAAACAAGAGAGGACTCGAATCCTGTTGAATGGTTCCGAAACTCTTTTTATAATCTCTAGAGTTCAGAGGCTTGAGTCATTTGAAAAGATCAATGTGAAAAGATATCAACATCATTGTCAGTAAAAGTCTGACTTTGCAAGATGTAAGGGGTCAGAATAAACACATGTTCTTTTGCTCTGGCTGAAAATCATTGGCTTGTCCTTGAGTGTCTTTATCAGCTTCTACCCCTGGCAAAACTCACGCACTGTAGCAAACCCGAAGCCACCCAGGCTCAGTTCTCCTTTCAGTATGGAAGTCACAGGGTGAAAGTATGGACGTTTGAGTCTGAGAGAGTCTTGATGACCCTGGATATATTAACTGATATTTCAACTCAGTAGAAGATACAGTAGCCCAATTTCACCCTACCAAATAGGATTCTTTTGCCTTCTAAGTGAATAGGGAAGAATAAGAGCCACAGTTGACACTTAACCCAGGAACTCTCAGCTAAGCGTGACTTCCTATCCTCCAGAGGCCATGGTCCCAATTGTGGAGGATCTGGGAAGAGAAGTGGCCACTAATGAGCAGACATGAAGTTTATTCATGCATACAACCTAACCCTGAATAGTGCCAAATCTGAATAGCCCTGCCTAGATGCAAAGCCGTACACAATAGGTATTTACTTGCTCATCCCCAAGTCCTACCAAATATGCAGATCCCAATATGTGGGTGCTGAAGTTCCTAGCCAGGGATAATAGCAACACCTTCTCATTTGCAAAGTTGAATCAAAAGAACTGATTCGCTTTCTGAAAGAATTTGTTTATGGAAATTATTTATATAATCTTCATTTTATAAGGAGTGAAACCCAGGCTCAGAGACCCAGGTAGACAGCATTCCCAGCTGTAAGGATTCACCTGCTCCAGCCTTGGAGTACTCTCCACAGGCTTTGGTGCCTTGATTCATCTCCTTAAGGGTGGAATGAGGCCTATCACACCCATCAGCGAGGCGCAAATGCTTTATGAAAGGTCGGGGACCACACTCACAGCAGGCCCTCCAATATCAGAACACTACCAATGTCACTAGCACTTGATCTCGATGAGCAGCAAGAAGCCATCTACACCCTGTTTCTGTGATAAGAGACTTTCCCATTCAAGTGAGACCCTTTTGTATCTGTGGTCCCTGTGTAAGCTTCCAGCTCCACCAGGCTAGTCATCTCTAGCTGATTTAACTATGAATAATGCCGGCTGCCAGGCTTAGCTCCGTGCTGGTCACTAAGATCTTCTGGCATCCATCAACAGGGTACCTGGGGGTAATGCCATGACAGCTCTGTCCCTGTCTAGAAGGTCACCTTTCTAACAGGCAGGGTTTTTTTTTAAAGTATTTTGTTAAATTTTTATGTTTTTTTTTTTTGATGGAAAAGATGGATTAGTGTTGTGGCATGGTCTACGTATTACCACAAGAGAAAATGTTCCTGTTTCTTTTGCTTGGGGACATTTAGCAGCTGGCTTTAGCATATATGACATGTCATTATGATGCACTGATCATGAACTCACACCTTCTATAACCTGTAAAAACATTTTAAAGATCTGTCAGTCTGTCTGTCTGTCTGTCTATCTATCTATCTATCTATCTATCTATCTATCTATCTATCTATCTATCTATCTAGTGTATGTATGTATGTATGTATGTATGTATGTATGTATGTATCTATCTATCTATCTATCATCTATCTATCTATCTATCTATCTATCTATCTATCTATCTATCTATCTATCTATCTAGTGTATCTATCTATCTATCTATCTATCTATCTATCTATCTATCTATCTATCATCTATCTATCTATCTATCTATCATCTATCCATCTATATCTATCTATCTCTCTAATGTATCTATCTATCTCTCTAGTATATCTTTCTAGTATATCTATCTAGTCTATCTATCTATCTATCTATCTATCTATCTATCATCTATCTATCTATCGTGTCTATCTATCATCTATCTATTATCAATCAATCAATCAATCATCTATCTATCTAGTGTGTCTATCTATCTATCTATCTATCTATCTATCTATCTATCATCTATCTATCTATCTATCTATCTATCTATCTATCTCTCTAGTCTATCTATCATCTATCTATCTATCTATCTATCTATCTATCATCTATCTATCTATCTATCTATCTATCTATCTATCTATCTATCTATCTTATCTGTCTATCGTGTATGGATGTTTTGTCTGCATGAACATCTGCACACCAGAAGAAGGCATCAGATCCCATGGGGCTACAGTTACAGACAGTTGTGAGTTGCCATGTTGGTGTTGGAAACTGAACTCAGGATTTCTGGAAAATCAGCCAATGCTCTTCATTACCGAGCCATCTTCCCAGCTCCCTTCCACAACCTTACATACCCCATTATTCTTTCATTTACTTACTTAACTATTTATTGAGGTTCACGGTGAACCTGTCTCTGTTCAGCCTTTAGTAGATTAAACAGCTTCAAATCCTGCGGTCATCTCTTTCTAAAAGCACGGCAAGGATGTGAAGAGAAAATTTTCATGCATCAAAGTGAATTAAAAGAGGAACGTGTTGTTCTTACATCTTGTAAGCTTTGGCAGACTGAAATCCAGCTCTGGGTGTGGGTCAGTACATGGAGGCCTAGCTCCTTCTGGCTCTCTCTGAATTCCTCTGGGTGAAAGTGACAGGGCAGTTTCAGAGCCTGGGGCCTGGGTATTGATCAAGTAGCCTGTAGCCTGCTTATATCGGAACAACCATCCAGAAAAGCAAAAGTCGTGATATTTGACCCAGGAAGTCCTATATATGCAGACATTTTTGTCCCTGAGTTTTACAAATTTGTTATTGTTGTTATTTTTGAGACTGTATTCTAGCTACAACATTATCCCTTCCCTCCCTCCCCCATACCCTCCCATATACCTCTCCCTGCTCACCTTCAAATTCATGGCCTATTTTTATCAATTGTTTTTATAGGTATAGATATAGACATAAACATAGACATAGACATATTCCTAAATGTAACCTTTTGAGTCAATATAATGTTGGATGTATGTATGTTGTCAGGGATCACTGTTGACTCTGGACAACCAATTGTGTGCTTTTCTCTGTGGAAGACTCTCTCCCAGTTCCAGCTTTACTCAGTTGCCTATAGTTCTTTGCGTAGGGTCAAGCCCTTCTGGGCCTTTCTCTGTGCGGTCTGGCAAGTTCATTGGTATCTTCCTCATTCAGAGCGTGTTTGTGCAGCCATGTTGGTAAGATTTTACCTGTATAGCTTGTAAACAGGGCTTCATGATGTACTTCTGGCTGGCCTAGAACTCACCATGTAGACCAACTCACAGAGATATGCCTGCCTCTGCTTCCCAAGGGCCGGGCTTAAATATATTTGCTAGCACCGCAGCCTTGTCCCTGACTTTGTGTAGTGATTGTGTGAACATAATGACCGGTATTCCAGAGGCACTGAGCAGGTGAATCTATTAGCACACAGCTGTGGCAATGAGAATTCCCTACCCAGTCGGGCGTGCAGCAGTACCTTTAACACACGCTCTGACACCTGACCATGCATTAGTATTCTGAGATATTCGTAAAGGGTATGCGGGCACCATGAGGAGAGGAAAGATGGAGGGAAGATGTCCCGGGAAAAGATGGTGATGTGGCTAAGACCAAAGCCGAGAAAGATACAGGTGTGGAGAGATCGGTATCACCAACATGTGTCTCTGGGGGTAGTGTGGGTGTGCTAGAGGAGGGACTGAGAGCTGAGACAGAGGCAGGGGAGCCCTGTGGCTGCTGCAACCATGCAATGAGGGAGCTTCAAGACTTGGGCTTCCTTCTGAAGCCCCATTAAATCCTCTCTATCACTCAGAAAACCCAAACTGTTTTATTGAATACATGATAGGAAAGAAGTCAATGGGCTTTCTAAAAAGTCAAAAGGCTAAACTCAGACCTGTGAGATTTCAGTTGTCACCAATCTTGAAAGGGATTGGTAGGACGGAAAGGCGGGTGGAAGAAGGTGGGGTGAGAACACAAGAATGCATTTTTACATGTTTGAAATTGCCAAAGAGTAAACCATATCAATAAAAAGTTAAATAGCCGAAGAACAAAGAATCCAGTCAATAACTGGCCAATGGATCTCAAGGGACACACCTCTAAAGAAACAGCCAATAAACATGCAGCTAGGGTAAGGGATGGGTAGAGATTGAGGAGAAGGCTGGTATGGATGGGAGGGAGGTCAGGAAGAGTGAAGGGACATAGATAATTAGAACAGTGTGTGTGTGTGTGTGTGTGTGTGTGTGTGTGTATGAAGTGTCAAAGGATTTCTCCCATATATATAGAAAAAAAAAAGATGGCCTAAAAATAGAATGGTCTCTCAGGGAATGAGAAAATCTCCAGAGGCAGAGGCTAGAGGGGCGGAGGCAAAGCAGCAGAGAGCAGAGAGAGGCTGTACAATTGAGGGCAGTATCGGTAATAAAACTTATTAACTTTCCAAGCAAGATTATTGATTAGTTATAATAAATCAGTGAGGCTAGAGAGAAAGCTCCATTGGTTGAGTGTGTGCCGTGCATGCAGGAAGGCCCAAGGCCAGCTCTCAGCACCACAGAAAACTGGGCATGTACCCTCCTACAATCCCAGAACTTGGGAGGTGGAGGCAGGAACATCATCCCCACCAGAATAGCAAGTGAGGACAGTCTGGGCTTCATGGTAAGCCCTGTGGAAAGACGATGAGAGGTGATTTCTCTCACAGACCGGAAACCTGATCAGCATTATCTAAAAAGGAAGACAGACAGAATTTGAAGTTTGGTGTTTATGCTTACTTACAAAGTTGATTATTAGGAAAACTGGGCAGTATATGGAGCAACCATCACAAACCTCCCCAGAGAGAGGCAGGAGGAAGGCCGTACATGGTGTCAGATTCAGCGGCCACATCATGAAGTGTAAATACATTGCTAAATACCAAAACAGCTCAAAATGAGACAGTGAAGTTGGCTTTCTGTTGGCTGTCAAGCTTACGCAGCAAGGGAAGGGAGGGTGAGCTACTCTTGGTTTTATTGGGCTTTTAAATGTTATACCCCATATAAAATTAGAGGAAAGATAATATAATTAGAATAATACCATTATTGCCAGCAATTATTTAGCAAATTATAAGATTTATGGTCCCATATTCTCATTTTCAGGCTTATTTTATTTACCTCCACCAATTTTGTTCAGGCATAAAAGTATTAACAGCCTGATCAACAAACCCAAAACATGCACAAATATTTGCTACTGCTTTGCAGTGTATGGCAAAAAAATTTCCATGTTTTCTAGTACGGAGAAAGATAAAACCTTCAGATGAATAAATATGGTTCACTTAATTTAAAACAAATATTTGAGGTCGCCCTCCTAACATGTCTGGGACTGTGAGCTGCCATGCATTATCCCGAACATATGCTTGCAAATGAATTTCGCTTTCATAAGCAGAAAACCGTGGTGCAGAGAAGGGCTGGGTGATTCAGACTTGGGGTCATCTAACAGAAGCACAAGAATTTTCACTTTATACTTGCATGTGAAAGGGGACTAGGAAAGACAGGGTTATCAGGAAGTTGGCAGTCAGGGCTTGAGAGACGGCTCTCTGGGTGAAGTGTTTGCTGGGGAATCACGGCAACCTGAGATCAGATCGTCAGCATTCACACAAAAGCTAGGCTGAGATGTATCTAAAATCCCAGATCTAGGGACCAGAGACAGATGGGGCCCAGGGGCTTGTGGTTTTCCTGAAAGGGTGCTCGGCTGGAACCAGGACTTCTGTGTCACCGCCTCCAAAGCTCAGAGAACATGGCTACAGTAGGAATTGCAAGAATCAACTAAGAGTTGGAGGATGGAGGAGGCATGCTGGGAAAGGCTGTCCCTGGATATGCCATAGCTGTCCTGTTCATGAACTCATAGATCTACCTAAGACCTGCACGAGACAAGGTCTTTCAATGTCTCATTGAGAGTATGGAGTGGCTTATGAGACCACACACTTCTTGAGGGACAGTTGACGGACAGTGGTTGGTGAGAGCTGTCATTTTCTTCATTGGTATAGTCACTGATAAGTTGTACAGGGTCCAGTAAATAACATCCCCATGCTTATGTAAGCAACCCTAATGACATTCAGTGAGACACGTGCGCTCTCTCTCTCTCTCTCTCTCTCTCTCTCTCTCTCTCTCTCACACACACACCCACACACACACCACCGCCACCACACGGAAACATTAAAGTAAGAGAGGAACTTGTTGGGCAAGGGAGGATAGTGGGCAAATGACCAAAATTCATTATACACAGCATGGGATGGTCAAAGAAGAAAAATAAAACAGAGGACGGTAATGATTTCTAATGTGAAGAAGTAGGAAGATGAGGCCTTTGGGTTCTTGAACAAAAATGGCAAGATTTATCAGAACTTCGACAGCAGCAATATCCATCATCACTGTGATTTCCAGCACAGATTGGGTTTCTGCAGGCATGTTAGACATTTTGCAATTAGCATCTTCTTTCATCTTCACCGCAAGCTGGGCCGCCGCTATCCTGATCTCAGCCCAGGGAAGGAGACAGCGAGAAGTTAAACGACTAGGCAGAGTCACAGAGCAAAGGAGTCTCAGAGGCGCCACTCAAACCTGGGTTAATATTGCTGTGACTTCTCTGATACGAACGAGTCCCCGGAACGCCTCTCCGGAAGATGTTGACGGAAATAGATGGACAGCTTCCAAACAAACAACAATAGGTTCTCTTTGTGTCCCTGTGAGTTAGCTTAGATTGCGTGCCCAGATCTCCCAGGATGTCATCCCTGACCCCTAAGGGATGCAGTTCACGGCTACAGACCCAGGGCAGGGGACAGGCAGCCTGCTGACAAGGTCAGAGGTAAGCTCAAACGTAAGTTTTATCCTATGGTGTGTACATCTCTGATTCTTTGCTGCTCAGTTCCTTTCTCCCTCCCTCTCTCTTCCCTCCTCTCTTTCCCCCTCTTATCCCTTCCATTTCCCTCTCCCATTTCCCCTTCCCCTACCCTTTCTTGCTCTCCCTTCCCTTCTCCCCCAACTCTGCTGGAATTCCTAGTCCTTGCTGCCGTGATGACTTTTGTCTAATCATTTTTCCTGCCTCTACAACCTTCTGTCTTTCTTCCATTGTCTCCCCGGCACAACACCGTCTGAACTGTAAATATGAGATGACTCTTTTTATTGTAGCTAACGGCATTATTATTTCCTAGGTAACCATGTCACCTGAGAAAATGCGTGTAACCACTTCACAAGCTGGGCTGTGCTAACTGAGAGACTAGTTATTTCCAGGTAGCCACTGGTGTCTGAGACAGCAGTACTAAGAAGTCAGGGAGGCAATATTAAGGAGGAAAGTCTATTCATTATATGTGCAGTATATACTAGGTTGTTGGAAGAACTGCTGTTTATTTACACGTAATCTACTCTTGGTTGAATTAACTGCTTTTCCTATTGCTACGGTGGAAACACCGACAGAAAGCAACTTACAAAGGATGCACCGAGGCTTACAGTGTGAGAGAGAGCACAGCCTATCACAGGGGCGCAGGCAGCGGGAATCCCAGGCAGCCTGCTCACTTCTAGGCACACCAGGGAGCAGAGAGAGAAAGCCCTGGTGTTTATCTGCCTTTGTCCTTCCCCCTTTCTATTCAGTCTGGGGCTCTGGCCCCGCGGGGTGGTCCCACCATTTTCAGAGAATTACTCAGCTCCCCAGTTAGTCCTCCCTGGAACGACCCCAGCTGTCACATACCCAGAGGTGCATCTTGCTAACAACCTAGATGTTTCTTAATCCAATCAGGTTGGAAATCAACATGATCTATCACATTGTCCAGTAAATAGTAACCTCCTTGGTATTTCTGACCTTGTAGGTAAGAGTCTACCTGATCCTTTATTGGGTGTAATTCATAAACACAGCATCACCCCTTCTCTCTCTCCTTCTTCCACTGTTTTCTCACATCTTAATCTCCCCCATTGGTTCACCAACTTCTTTGCTTCTTTTTTCCTTTTCTTGGCTTCTCAGCTCTGTCCCATCTGGAAGCTTTTGTCCCCCCCCACCACCCATGACTGCGATCTCAGCATGTCCGCTGACCTTGAAGAAGTCTCTGGAATGTGGTCAGCAAGGCTTGCTGTTTGCACGGCCCTGGGGACGTGAGCTATTGCCCATCCACCTCATCTCTTTCCAGCCAGGACTGTGCTCCAGCGAGCGAGCGTTGTCTCCTCGAATGTGCTTCCTTCAGACAGCCTGGTGCCTGCCTCACTCCTAGCAATGCTACCTTCCTCTGTTAAGTGTGTAACCCGCAGAGTGGTTGTGGCATCTCTAGCTACAAATTAGGCTGCCTGAGGGCCGGAGCTTCCCCATCTCCAATGCACATACATGCGCCATGTTTTCTCTACTGTGAGGCATAACAATAGGTCAATACATATTATTTTTCTGACTGAAGAGCTAACTATAGACATTCTAAGCAAATAAACACTATGGAATGCCTTCATATTAAGCAAAGGAGCAGAAACAACACTATTGGATTCCATGATCCCACCTGGCAAAGAAAATACGTTGAAAGGAAGGACACCTGTTTCCTGTGCTTATGTCTAAGTGCTGGTATGCTTTTCAGATGTATCTAATTTATCTGAAATTTCCCCAATCTTCTGTAATAACAGAAACTTTAAGAGAAAATAAATTCCTTTGGGAAAGAAAATGGTACTTGCCACTGGCTTATGTGCAAGCCACTACGGCTCTAATCCTGGATGGTGCCTTAAAAGCCAGGAGGCAGTGTGGAGTCTGGGAACGGAAGCAAGATAGGGCTGACTCATCGCTCTGGGGAGCTGACGGCTGCTTTGATGGCTGGTGAGGCGTCAAGTGAGGGTTTTGATGACATAAGTGAAATTGAAGACGCGAAATCAACAGCCTGGAGATGGTTTTTAGGGGCATCAGGGGTGACACATGAAAGGGAGTGAGGGCTTGGAAAAGCCCACGTGCTGGTAGTGCCAAACCCCAAACGATCAGAAACTGCTTCAAGATGTGGCCGACACATCTGGATGGAGGTGGCCCACAAGCCATCCCACAGTCTTGGTGCTTTCCATCCTAGGCTGGCTGAGGGGGACTGAGGGGGCTCTGGAGAGGGCTTATTTCACACTTTAGTGCTTTATAGAAGTTGTCGTCGGCACACTGTGGTACTGCAGGTTTGGCAAATTTTTTTTTTTTTTTTTTATCAGCAGAGGTGTTTTCTGAGCCAGCCTTCAGCAAGCACGGGAGTCCATCCACTCTCTCGAAGCGCCTGTTGTATGCAGTGTGCCAGTCTGCGCCATGTGATTGTCGCAGCCACGCATTAATCAAGATTCCTGCCTCAGGAAGGCAGCGTGATTGGAGGGACTGCAGCCCAACCTGGAGTGCCCAAGGGTGCTCAGCTCCAATCTTTCCTTTGTTTACTGAAAGGTTTCCTCTTAACAAATGGGTGGCTGCCTCCATTTCCCACAGTTAGAGTTCGTTCCCGAAAGAGGCTGGGCTGCCCTTGGCTGTGCCCTGCTCGACCTGATAGCTCCGGCTGTTCCCAGAACCCACTGGGCCATCTAGAGTTTTGTGGGAAAGCAGAACAGCCACTGGGCTGGTTTTTCATTGTGTAGTAGCAGCAGCAGCAGTAGCAGCAGTGACTGCCTTCCGCGGACTCCCTAGTATGTGCCAGCAATGCACTATGCATCTTCTCTCATGGTCTCATTTGCTCAGTGCAACGTGCTCTCCGGACGGCCAAAGGCAGTAGTGAAACTCCACAGTTCTACAGGCGACAAGTGCAAGCTGTGGGCCAACTGGCGAAAACAAAACCAAGCTTAAAGAACTAAATAACAGAGTTCAGGGCAACCGCAGCAGGGGGAGGGGGGAAGCAGATGAAGGAAAATCTAGAAAGAGCTGAAGCTAAATTGTGCTTATAAACAATCCTGGAGTGTTTGGTTTACCCCTGTGTGTTGTGGGTGTGTGTGTGTGTCAGTGAACACAGCTCTCTCCTAGGGTCAGGCGACCACAAGTCTACCGACAGTGTGAAAGTTGCAGTGTGGGTCTAGCCACTGGTGAAGGTTGTTTTTTTGAGCCCCCTTGGCTAGTTCACACCATGCAGTTATTGAGTTAAGCACTAACATAGGCAGTGCTGTGGAGGAATTCTGTAGATAGACTTAACATCTAGAATGGATTGATGTTAAGCCAAGGACATTAGCTTTGATCATGTGGGTGGGCTTCATCTAGTCAGCTAAAGTCTTAAGTCTGGAAGCAGATTTCCTGGGGAAAGAGAATTTGGCTT
Source organism: Ondatra zibethicus (assembly GCA_004026605.1). NCBI lineage: Eukaryota > Metazoa > Chordata > Mammalia > Rodentia > Cricetidae > Ondatra > Ondatra zibethicus. Next base: position 142,115 of record PVIU01000572.1, on the reverse strand, counting down.
ATGTCTGTAACATCTAATTCTGCTTGGGCTGTAGCCTCTAGCACACCCTTCTGATTTCAGATCGGACAGTGCTCCAGTTATAAAACGCACAGAGAAGAGCATCTGTGAAAGGAGACGCAAGGAACCCAGATGGGGCCACCACACATGGCCTACTTCTGAATGCAAAGAAGGAAAAAAAGAGGGGCAAGACTAAAATTTAAAGTTATACTGGCCACACTTTCCATACCTAGGGAAGGAACAACCACATAGGTCCAAGAATTTTGAAAATGAGGGTCTGTGAGACGGGTCAGTTGGTAAAGTGGCTTGTCACTGAGCATGGTGACCTGAATTTGATCTCTGGGACCCACATGGTGGGGAGAGGGGCATAACTCCTACAGCTGTACTTTGACCTTCACACACGTAGACATATGTGTTTAAAAGAAGTAACTGAAAGCAAATGGGTCAGATATGATGACGGGGTGAGTGGATTGCTTGCCATGTAAGCATGAGGGTCTGAGTTTGAATTCTAGAACCTACAGGAAACTGGTCAACATAGCAAGCATGTAGAATTCCAGAGCTCTGCCGGCAAGATGGGCACAGGGGATAATACTGGAAGTTAAAGTCCAGCCAGTTAGGAATAATCAGAGGTAAAAGCAGAGACCTTGTCACAAGCTAGTTGAAAGATAAGGAGTGACATCCAAGGCTGCCGTTGGACTTTTTTTTTATTTTTATTTTTTTTCCATAATAAATTTTATTGTCAAACGTATCTTATGAGAGTGGGGAGAGCAGAATTTGGGATAGAAACCTATGTAATTAGTAAAATAAATGCTTAACCTGGAATCATATAAATTCATTTACATTTAAAACAAAATAAAACCTTATCTCCTTTCTCCTCACCCAGTTTGCCCCTCATTCTCTCTCCTCCTTCTTTTCCTTACTTCTCTTCTTCATCTCATTGGAAGATGGAATGAGATGCCGTTGGACTTTTATATGTGTGTGTGGATGTACTAATACACATGAATGAACACATCTCTCTCTCTCTCTCTCTCTCTCTCTCTCTCTCACACACACACACACACACACACAAACATAAGTGAGTGTAGAAAAGTTAACCGTGAAAACAGAGAGTATTTAGCTGTATACAGTGATTCATATCAAACTAATTGCTCTTTATCAACTCCTTCCACACAAAAGACTCCAGGCCTGCAAGATTTCACTCATGAATCTTAGCTTCCATCAAAGGAAGAAATCAAATCCTATCAGACATTCACCAAAGAGATTATTCAAACCTTGGATAAATAATTTCAGAAAACCAAAAGGAAAAAGACTTCTTAACATTTTAGGAAGCCAGAACAATCATTATAACACTTGACAAAGGATGAAAAAACTTGGGATAATCTCCTTTGTGAATATACATACAAAAGTATTTAATGAAAGATTAGTGGATTGAAAGATATGGAAGGGTATAACATACCATGACCAAGGAGATATGTTTGCTGTCATATGAGGTGGTCTCAACATGAAAACATTAATTTATGTTATATCAGCATTAGAAGAAAATTATATGATTCAAAAAGAAATTTTCAATAATTTATCTCTCATCCATGATGCAAAAATTTCCCCAAATTGAAGAGTAGATGACAATTCCTATAAAACAATGAAGGATTCCTCTAGAAGCATTACAAAAAACATCAGTTGTAATTGGCAGAATATTGAACACTTGACCTCAGAGACTGGACATGAAACAAGAAACGAGCATGGGAAAAAATAGAATGTGCTCAAAACATTTTTATTTTCAGTTAATGTCCTCTTTGCATAAAGAAATTCAAAAAGAAAGAACAACGCACATTTGATAATTAATAAGTGAATTTGGAAGAAACAGAACAGTGCAATGTAATATGCAAAGAATCACTTGCTGCTGCATATTCTCCAGGAAACATGAAGAAGATTATTTTGTAACAGTTGTATAGGACATACTATGAAGTAAATGTAAGAAAATGTAAAATACTTCTATGCTCAAACTCTAAAGCATTGTTGAGAGAAATTAAAATAGGTCTAAATAAAAGGAACCATGCGCCATGTTCAACTTTTTAAGGAATCAATTCAGTTTAAATTGATTTATAGATTTAATAAAATATCAACAGTTTTTTGGTAGAAATTGACAAGATATTCTAGAATTTATGTGTACATGCAAAGAACTCTCAACAAACCCTTTTGTTCCTATTTTTATGGCATTTAAATACATAGGCCAGGCTGAACTGGGACATACAATCCTTTTGCCTCAGCCTCCTGAGTGCTGAGACTATAGATGTGCATTCTGAAGCCCAGCTAGTACACACTTAGAATTCGTACTAAGAATTAAACCAGGTGTCTCCCACATGCCCAGTGATTCGAGGAAATCTTGAATGGGTGAAGCAGAAGAATTAACATTGCTTCATTTCCAGACTGACTGTAAGACTGTTTGCATTACAGGAAAGAGTATCGTTAACATAAAAATCAAGAAACAGACCAGAATGTAGAACAGATAAAGACAGAAGGTCAGTTGTAGGATCTTTCTAGTTTTCAAGAAAGGGACCAAGTAATCCAATGGGAAATTTTGTCCTAAATTGTTATGGTTGTAAAATATGTAGAACATACAACTTAGTACTTATCACTTTAAGAACTACTTCAATAACTTTGCATCTACTTACACTGTGCAGTCTTCGCTACTGCCCATCTTCACAATTCTTTCCATGTGAAAATAGAACCATGTCCGTTAAACCACAATGTTTCCCTTTCCTTTATCCCCCTTTCTCTGCCAAGCACCCTTCTGCTTTGGTCTCTATGATTTTGACATTCCAAGTACCTGAGGAGAATCCTACAGTGTTTGTCTTTCTGTGATCATCTTATCTCACTCATTATACCATGTTTGCAAGATGCATGCATGTTCTAGTACATGCATGTCAGAATTTTCTTCCTGTTCAGACCGAATAATTCCTGTCCTATGGATCACCTAAGTTTGCTTATGCACTTGCCAACTGTTGGACACACGGGCTAACTTCACATTCTAACTAACATGGAAAATGCTGCTGTGAACATAACTGCATATATTCTTCTTTGAAGCCCTGCTCTGGAAACACTTTTATAAGCTACGAAATTAAATTATGGATAACTGTTGAGGTCCAGCCTTGGCGGGTTCATATGCTCCTGGGTGGATCATATGGATTAGAAATGTTAGGCAGGAAAAAACAAAGATACAAAAGAAAAAGACAGAGACACAGAGTAGTGACAGGAGGGCAACCCAGAGAATACTGAATCCAAAAGGGGAGGGGAGCAGCCAAAATACTACTTTACCGTGATACAAAGAACAGAGCAATTACCTCTTCAATACCTGAAACACCAAGTAACTATATCCTGAGTTAAGTATTCTGTTATTTAGGCAGGACATGCAGAAACCACACCTTAGGCCAATCATCCTGTAGGCAGCCACAGCCTACGTAAAACCTCTTGTCATAACCTTGAAGGAGCAAGAATAGGCCTGAACTATCTGACCTTTGATCAAGATGGAACAGATCCACATCTATGGGCTCCAACAGATAACATGTTACTAACAGGTGTTGGGGAAGAGGTGGAAAAATTGGAAGCCTTGTATACTATATCAGTGGGAATATAAATGTTTTAGACATCTATCAATAATTTTTCAAAGTTAATCTCACAACACCAAAAGTTGGAGAGCATAAAGAATGACATTAGCAAACTACAGCAAAAAGTCTTTCCTTGCTGCCCTTGTTTGTATGTTGTCTTTGACACGAGGCCCCTTGTTATTCTTGAAAAAATAAACTCCAGATACACACTGAGAGGGTTTGAATGAGAATGGCCCCTATAGGGTCATATATTTGAAATCTTAGTTCCCAGTTGGTGGAACCATTTAGAAAGGGTTAAGAGGTGTGGCCTTATTAGGGGAAGTGTGTTACTGGGGGTGAGCTTTGAGGTTTCCAAAGCCAATACCAGCTGCCTCTTCCATACCTGCAACATGTGTATCATATGTATCACCCCTTCTATACCTGCAACATGTGTATCATATGTATCACCCCTTCTATACCTGCAACATGTGTATCATATGTATCACCCCTTCTATACCTGCAACATATGTATCATCCCTTCTATACCTGCAACATATGTATCACCCCTTCTATACCTGCAACATATGTATCAGATGTAAAGTATTAGCTACATGAGCCATGTATGCCTGCCTGCTACTATGCTCCACACCGTGATGTTCATGAACAAACCTTTCCAAACTATAAGCGAGGTACTAATTAGTGTTTTGTTTTGTAAATTGCCTTGGTCATGTTTCATCTGTGGAATAGAACAGTAACTAAGACACCTAATCAGCACAATTGATTTCTTCATGCATTCTGTTGCTAAACCCAATGTGTACAATCTCTTAAACTCTATCTTCAGATACATCATATATTTCTCTCTCTCTCTCTCTCTCTCTCTCTCTCTCTCTCTCTCTCTCTCTCTCTCTCTGTGTGTGTGTGTGTGTGTGTGTGTGTGTGTGTGTGTGTGTGTGTTAGCACTGGCTGTACAGCTTGGACTCCCAGTCTTGGGTTCAGAGGCTTTAAGTTAGGACCTGGCATTTCAGGACTATACTTCTCTCTTCCTCCCCCAAGCTCTTTCCGTAAGTAGCCTTGTCACCTTCCCAAGTGAGATCCCCCAAGCTTCCTTTTCATTTGCTTAGGTGACACCTATTCAGCATGCCCTGCCCCCACCCCTTTCTCTTTCTGACTCAGGAGAATAGCAGCATCCATGGTCTCCATCTACCTGTCTTGATGGACTTCATAACAGTGCAAGCACTTTCTGGAGCCATGTTATGGTTTTCGAGGAACACTTTCCTCATCCACTGGGTTGTTAAACAAACAAGGACCATTTTGAGAGCTGAACAGAACTGTATTTTTTTTATTGCTCATCTACTTATTTTACATCCTGCCTGCAACCTCCCATCTATGTTCCCCTTCCAGTCCCTGCCCCACTCCTACCCTCCAATCCCCTCCTCTTCCATCTCCATCCAGGAAAGGGCAGGTCTCCCATGAGTATCAATAAAACATGGCATATCAAGTTGCAGTTAAGACTAGGCACCTCTCCTTGAATTAAGGCTGGACAAGGCAACCCAGTATGAGGAATAGGGTCCCAAAAGCCAGTAAAGAATCACACACAGCTCCTGTTCCTGCTATTAGGAGTCCCACAGGAGGATTGAGCTACATAACTGAACCATATATGCAGAGTTCCTAGGTCAGTCCCATACAGCCTCCCTTGCTGTTGGGTCAGTTGCTTCGAGCCCATATGAGCCAGGGGTAGTTGATGTGTTCTTAATTACATATGGACAACAACAGGCATGCTTCATTGGTCCCAGAAGGGATGTGTGAAGTCACTGTAGTTACATGTCCACAGCCAAAGGTACTCCCATCTCAGTCATAGTATAGTTCGCCATAAAATGATCTGTCATGAGTTTATGTCCTCCCAAAGAGAAAAGAATAAACAGGTAAGCAGCAGAAGAAAGGCAGACATGTGTGCTTCTTCAAGAACGTGTGGAGTAGAGTAGAGGGAAAGAAAACTCTGAATAAGGATGGGAACAAAACCCAGGAAAGCCCTGCAGGTGCCAGTCTGTGCAGGTCCTGGGTGGGGGGAGATATGTGTAGATAATCTGCTTTTACGCAGATGATGTTTGTCCTTTGAAATGTTAATTGCTCTATTTCCTTAACTCTAAGCACAATGCTTTTTATTTTTCATATTTTAATGATTCTGTAATATGAGGGTGTATATTAGAAGGGATGACAAAGGAAAAGAAAAAAGAAAAGAGCAAAAAGAAAACTCGAATACCATTGTAGTTTCTAGGGAGGGGAGTAACTTTTCACGGAGCTGTTGGTACCTGTATGTGTGTGCACTTGGCAAAAGTACAGATGGTAGGTCTGTTGAAACTGGCAGGGGGATGAGCTTTTTGCATGGGCAACGCTTAGCCAGTTGAATTCCACACTGAATATCAATATAATTGCTGCTCTGGATGGCCTCAGAAAAGCTGTGCTATGTGCTACCCACCAACAAAAGGTTAATTCCTCCAGAAGATGACACATTCCTTCTACACAGTGCAATTAAAGGCCAGCAGACCATGGGCCAAGAATGACAGCTTTGGTACCTGTGGTCTAGCACCCCCAAGCTAAAGCTGATGCTCATCAGAAAGGGACCTGTAGTCATTGACAGTTTAGTGGAGAAAACACAGAACTGGAACCTGAGCATTTGGATGGTGTGGGGTTTTCTTTTATTTGCCTTGAACTCACATTGTCAATGGGGTCAAGATCTCAAAGGGGAAGGAATGAAAACCAGGCTTTTCACCACTAATAGTCATGAGGGAGTTAAAGGATCCAAACTTAAAATCCATTTTGTATGGGTGGATAGATAACACAGTGAGGAGATTTCATTAGCAATGAGACATATTAGCAATTCACATCCACCCACCCTTTCATGGTGCCCAGGCAATAGAGCTATTGACGGTTCATTTCTTTACCTGACTCTTCATGTTAAGGAAGGGTGTGGTGCTTCTAAACTAACTTAATTTTGGCTCTTTGGGGGAACCAGTGTAAACTGGTGAATCCCAGGTGTGTCTGCCTTGATGGATAAGAGCAGAAGCCAAAGTCCTATTGTTCCTCGAATCAAATCAAGAAGCCAGCTGTTTAAAGTAGCAACAACAGATCTTGTTTTGAGGAGAAAGATTTGTAAACTTTGATACTGTGATACATCTTGATAAAGATACTATTGGTTCAATCTTGGAACTAATGTATCCATAAATATGTATATATACATAGGAGAGAAATATCTCTGCAGGATATATAATAATATAATTTTATAAGGTTAATATCATATCAGTAGAGTAAAATTGAAATTTTTTGTTTTCTTTCTTGTTGTTGTTGGTGTCTGAGGCAGGAGTTCTCTGTGCAGCCCTGGCTGTCCTAGAGCTCACTCTATAGTGCAGGCTGGCCTCAAACTCGAAGAGATCTGCCTGCCTCTGCCTCCCAAGTACTGGGCTTAAAAGTGTGAGCCAGCATCACCTAGTCATAAATATAAAATTAATGAAGTGTAAGTTATCAAGTACCTGTTAAAATATTGACATTAACAGCAAATGACAGATGAGAAAATATATTAATTTCTTTAATCCAAAATTAGCAGAATTTAGGTTCAAAATAAAATAAACCCCTCAGCCTTTAAGCTTTACAGATGGGTGTTTTTAGCTTTTAGGAGCCTCCCACTGAAGAGTTAGCATCCACCATTCCACTCAAATGAGCCAACAAAACAGCACACAAAAGGGGAATCCTTTGCTACTAAACTTAGCCTGCTGTTGTCTTACATAGTATTTACGGACGTGCTTGTGTTGAAATAAAAGACAAATCCTTTTCGCCTGCTTTCCATAAAGGCAAAGCTTGATTGTAGGGAGGGTAATGTGCTATTTCCCCATTACATCCATAACTCTGCAGAAACACTCGCTGCTGTGCTCAACATTAATTTTAGTAATTGAGCTGGGTTAAACAATATGGTAAAGATGCAAAAATCTCCTGCAGGTGTGCCGAGAAACACAAGTGAAGAGCAAGTGTCCCTCGTAGCACACTTCAGATGGCACTTGGGGGTTCTCAGATGTGTTCAATATGTTTCTCAAATGTAATTGGAATTCCGAGTTAGTTTTTGTATGACATTAAAAAAAAAAAGGAAAAAAGGAAAGATCTTGAGGATTCCAACGTTTTTAGCAACGTGCCAGCAATCCAAAAGTGATCACCCTGGGCTTGGGTGGGAAGAATCAGAATGAAACTGGTTTAGAATCTAAAAAAAAAAAAAAAAAAAAAAAAGGATAGTAAGGCACGCCTGATCCAGGTTGATGAGGATGCAGGAGGGGATGGGGGACAGTGTAGAGCAGTCAGGAGAATGTACTGACTGACTTTGTGTTCTGAAGGGGAAATGAGGGCACATGTCTGTGCCTCTGCTTCTCACAACGCGAACGGCAGGATGGAAATCAAGGCTGCCCTAGAAAACTCCAATCTTGTTGCTCCGGAGTGCATAGAGAGACATGGAAACACTGACAAAGGTGTGAATTGGGGGG
>PVIU01000572.1:0-133911 GCA_004026605.1 Ondatra zibethicus | reverse complement strand
ACTCCAATCTTGTTGCTCCGGAGTGCATAGAGAGACATGGAAACACTGACAAAGGTGTGAATGGGGGGAGGGGGGAAGAACTACAAAAAAGAACCAGTTCCTGCAAAGTGAATTGTGTTTTCCAAATCTGCTCCTTTCTTCTCAAATTAATGCTAGTAGTACAGGCAAAATGTGTGGGAATGAAAAATGAAAAAAAAAAAGCGCTATGCTAACTGTGTGTTTTAAAGTACATTCATTATTCCCAGTCTGCACTTATGTGCAGAGAAATATTTTTCTACTAAAGCCTTGAAACAGCTCTGTCTCTGGAATGAGCTCTTTTCTTTACGGAAACAAAAGACACACTTTCTTATCGCACACCTCTGTGCAGAGGCCTTCCCAGTAAACAAGCTAGTCAACCCTCTCTGTAGAAATCACAGCGGTCCCCACTGCCCAGCAGCAAGGATGCTCCAGAAACCAGGGCAGAAAACGTATCTGTAAGCAGAGTTCAGTCTTCCATGAGAATCAGCATTTATCAGATGCCTCATTCTGGGGTGCAGTGTTGGATTGTTTTCAGTCTGGGGCAAACTCACTCACCACCATATAAACATTTAAAGATGATTATTTTTCCAGTGTATTTGATATGCTGTCATGTGAATGTTTACTTAACACAAACATTCTCCAGAGGATCTAAATTTCACCCGTACTTCACATTCACAGGGTTCACAGAATTCTTTAGAGAAGCGGTTTTGGCTTGGGGCGTGTGCCTTAGGGTAAAGGTGTGGCTCCGTGTACCTGGATTTGGACTGAGGCGGCCTCTGCACTGAGTCTTTAAGTAACAAAAGGCTTCAGACTGAAACTCACGAAAACCCGGAGAGCAGTTTACTTCTTAAACAAATACCCAAGCCTCGCCCAATTACAGCAATCAGTCAAACTCAGGCAGCAACTAAATCAAAAGGCTGACACCGTACTGAGTGAGCTGTAACCAATTAAGCCCAATAGCTCACTCCTGCCTCCTATCCAGACACTGCCTGACCACGTAGCTACCCAGATGGGATGTGATTAAAGACTCATGAACGAAAGTCAACCAGGAGCTTGCAACTCAATTTGTTACAGTTTTGCCTTTGGCTGGTGTATAGCTCTGCACCTGTGTGCCTAGAGCAATCTAGGAGCTGCAGGTACCAACAAAACTCCGAAGACTCGGGCGTCAGGTTTGGGAATCATAAATTCAAAATGACCCCAAGAGTGACGAAAATTAACCAAGCCAACTCTTTCAGTTGACTTCTGGCCAAAGATGAGCAACTGGAGGAAAAAGACAGCATCACTCACCGGTAGCAGCAGCGATCTGGGTTGGTGGAGCTGCTGGAGAGCGCGTCCTGTAAAGGAAAAGAAGGGAGGAGCATTATAACTTCCGGGGAAAGCAGAGGAGTCTGTGCGTAAAGAATCAGATTCTACAGCTTTTGGGTAGAAACATATTGCAAGACTGGAGTGGGCAGGGTGAGAAGGGGGAGCAGAGTATAAGTTAGCAGCCCCTCCCTCAACTTCCTCAGCCACAGCTTTCATAGGTTTATTTTATAGCTAACCTTTTTGGTGAGTGTAGATCTGCCTTCAAACCATAACTAGGTGTATGCCTAAAAAAAGAAAAATGGAAAGAAAGTAACATAGTTTTTAATAAAACCCACTGAAATGCATTAGTGTTGAAGAGCCCCCAGCCGCTCTGCCAGAGGACCCGAGTTCAGTTCCCAGCAAAGCACCCAAGGTTGGACGGCTCACAACTGCCTGTTTCTCCAGCCTCCTTGGGCACTTGAATACATATGCATGCACACATACACATAAATAAAATCTAAAAATCCAATACTATTTAGACCTGACTAAAGGACCACTAAGTGAATTACTTGCTGCTCTTTCTAAAATGTAGTTCTCATAAAGTTTTTTTCCACTTTGCGTGTGAAGGCTTAAATCCTTAGGATGGTTTTCTAAGCCTCCTCAGAACCCCATTCCAGCTTCGCTGTCCCACAGCTGACATTCTCTTTCCCAGCCATGCTAACTTTCCGTGTCGCTGCTATGATGCAGGGCTGCCTTCAAGCATGGCCCCCGAGTTGGAGACTTCTGAGCTTTAAAATCACAGCTCCCATGAATGTTCACACACAACCTCTGGCCAGCTTGACCTACTCCTGCTCAAGACAGTCTACTCTGGAAAACTACCCCTACATGTAGGGTTCATTACAGAGTGACCTTCCAGATCCTGAACCCCTGATTTCTAATTCCACCTGAGAACGTAGCCGCTAAGGCCACGGCGGTTCACTAAATGGTCACGCCTCTACTGTCTACCAGTATCGTTGCAGGTCTTACTCAGAGTTGGGTTGTCAAGCCCTTGTAGAGCTCCTGACACGTAATAAGAGGCTCTCAATAAGTGTCTGATGCATAGCTCTTCAGACCGAGGGAATTAGCATACGTCAGAACAAGAGAATAATTTACTCGCTGTTTATCAGGCCCGTACCTCCCAGGCCCAGAGCTAAATTCATTACAAGTATTTTCCCTGTTTTTTTCCCCCCCCCAGATTCTGTCTTCCAACAGAACAAATGACTTGTCCTGAATCTTCAGACTCATCCAGTGTGCAAGACTATTCTTCTCACTTGGGCTTAGAGCACTAAGCCTAAACTTGCCGTTTGCTAGGCAAGGTCAGTTTGAGACAACTTTCTTGAATTTGACTCTCAACTCATGACCAGCAAAGCCAGCCAGACTCTTCTTAGATAGTTTGAGTTTCATTTTTTTTTTTCTGAAAAGATTTCCCAAGCACAAAAATCCAATGGGACATTGGCTTAGGTAAGAGTTTAGTTGGCTTAAGAGATTGGTAACTGGCAACCTATGAGCGTATGTTGCTCTATCATCTGTTTTGATAAAGTTTTACAAATACACAATCAAACCCATGCTTAAATATTACACCTTGAATAAGGAGCAGTTTCTGGTTGGAACAGAAACAGTATGACCTCTAAGTCGTGTGTGTGTGTGTGTGTGTGTACCAGGTAATGTCTTAGGGTTATGTAGTACAATTAACAAAACCCCAAGACAGAAATTGGGGTTCAACCTGAAGGCCAGAAAAGCAAAACAGCCAGCCACTTGCTTTTACCTTTACCTCAGTCCAGAGTGACGATCCTGCCTCCAGGAATCTCAGAATGAGACTGTGTCTGAGAGCTGTCTCCCCCTGTTTTATATTCCTCTCTAGTGCTGGGATTAAAGGCGTGCACCACTACCACCTGGTTTCTATAGCAAGCTAGTGTGGCTACTGGGATTAAAGGTGTGTGTCACCACTGCCTGATTTGAAAGGCTGATCAGTGTGGCTGTTTTACTATCCGAACTTCAGGCAACCTTTATTTATTAAAATATGAATGAAATATCACTACAGGGTTACTACTGCTGCAATGAAATACCAAGCAAATGGTTTATTTGGTTTACAAGACATCATAGTCCGTCACTGAAGAAAGTCAGGACAGGAATTTAAACAGAGCAGGAACCTACAGGAGCTGATGCAGAGACCATGGAGAGGTGCTGCTTACTGGCTTGCTCAGTTTGTTTTCTTATAGAATCTAGGACCACCAGCCCAGCTATAGCACTGCCTACAATAATCTGGGAGCTCCCCGATCAATCACTAGGTAAGAAAATTCCCTACAGTCTGATCCCATGGAAGTGTTTTCTCAGTTTAGTTCCCTTCTTTCAGATGACCCTAGCTTGTGCCAAAGTGACATAGCCAGGACAGGTATATACATATGCTTCTTTATAGAAAAGTTTCCTAATTCTTGGTCTAAATCAGCTTCTCATCTACAGATGGCACCTATCACATGACCATCCTTACAATGGCTATTCAGTCTTTTTTCTAGAGAGTTTCAACATTCCCCCTCTCCCCCCCGAACTCAGGGTCTCACTCATGTTAGGTAAATCCTCTATCACTGAGGGACATTTCAGATTCAGCCTTTATATACTCAATACAACACAAATGCATGTAAATAGCTATTTTACTTTACTGTTCAGGGAATAAGACCAAGAAGAAAAGTTTATATATGTTTGGTACAAATGCAACAAGCACAAGATTGATTATATAGCACATGTAAGCACCTATATCAGTGTAGGCCAAGGCTGCTCGTTCATTCCTGGCCACCCTAACCCCCAAAAAAAATCATACAGAAACTGTTAATTACAACACCGATTGACCAATAGTTAATAGGCTTCTTATTAAGTAACTCTTACAACTATAAAATATAATGTTTTATATTTTACCCTGAGGCTCATGGTTTGCCAGTAAGTTTCCAATACATCTGTCTCCTCTGGCAGCTGCATGGCATCTCTCTGACGCCGCCTTCGTTGTCCCTGCATTCAGTTTAGCCTTCCCTTCCTAACTCTATTCTGCTCTGCCATAGGCCAAAGCGGCTTCTTTATTAACCGGTGGTAATAAGACATATTCATAGCATACAGAGGGGAATCCCACATCGCATCACTTTCTCTGAAAAATTTTCCTTGTGTGTGTACTCGTGTAGAGTACAGATGCACATGTGCACACACACACACACACGCACACACACACACACACACACACACACACACACACACACACACGTGTGTGTGTGGAGACCAGAATTCAGCCTTGAGCCTTATTCCTTAAGGGCTGACTACCTTGATTTTTGAGATAGGGTCTCTCACTTTTACCTGGGACACCCTGATTTACTTTGGCTAGCTGGCCAGTAAGCCCTAAGCCTTTATTCTGACTGAACTTCTCTTGGCATTATTCGTTTAATATTAAGTTGTCGGTACAGGATACTGTGGCGGTTTGAATGATGATAGCCCTCATAGGTTCTTATATTTGCATGCTCAGTGCCCAGTTGCTGAACTGTTGGGGGGGGGGGGCATTAGGAGGTGTGTTCTTGTTGGAGGAAGTGTGTCACAAGGTGGTGGGCTTTGAGGGTTCAGAAGCCCAGTCTAGGCCCTGTGCCTACCCCTCTCTCTCCTCTCTCTGCCCGCTGCCTGAAGATCAGGGTGTGAAGCTCTCAGCTACTGCTCCAGCTCAATGCCTGTCTGCCTCCTGCCATAATAAACACGGACTCGCCCTCTAAAATTGCAAGCCAGCCCCCAATTAAGTGCTTTCTTTTATAAGAGTTTCCGGCCGTGGTGTCTCCTCACAGCAATAGAATAGGAACTGGGGAAGATTCTACTCAGTGTTTCTAGAGACAAGGAAAGTGTAATAATAGAGAAGGAAGCCAGGGTCACCCCGGTCTGTCAGCCCTAATGAAGTTGCTTTTAATGCTGTGGTATGTTTCCTTCATAGAGGCATGCAGGAGCGTAGCGTGTACATCATCATAGGTATGTCACAGGGTTCACACAGATCTCAAAGTCATTTGGTTTTAATTACTCTAAAATATCCTCTTTGGAAGAGTTAATTTCACATGGCTACTTTTTAATGTTGAATATTTAGGCTTTTTTTTTCTTCTACCAGTTTCCCCTCAGAACTTGCCCTCCCCACGAAACAATTGCATCTTCCCCCATAAGATTTTTTTCGTTTTGTTTTGTTTTTACTTAGGACTGTTTCTTAGATTTTCTTCCAGAAAACTATGCCATCCCAATCAATACTTTTTGGTTGGGAAACTATAAGATAATAGAGTATAAGCAGATTTTAGGGATCACTGAATCCAATTTCCCATTTTAAGTAAAGTCACCTAAGCAAGAACACATAAGACGTTAACTGGAGAACTCATCCACCTGCTTGGAAATTAAAGGCAGTTTTGATCCAGGTCTGGTCTTCTCCCGAGAACGGCTCGGCGGCTGACTTTCAACAAGGCACAGACTCCAGCTAAGGAAAGTGTAGGCCTTGAGAATAGACACTGATTGAAAATAGTGATGCAAAGAAGCAAGGACCCTTCAAAATGCAATCAAATATCTACACAAGTATAATATTTGTATACGTACGAACCGTTTCCATCTGAATGGCCCAGCTTGCTATTGGAAGCAGTTAGAAGGGCAGCAGTATCCCGAATGTGAATATTTATTTAGCGAATAGTCTTTAATTGCTTCCAGTTCATAGAGTTACCCACTGTTCTCAGCTTGCTTATATAAGATAGGCTTTTCTACTACAAGTATGTGTGTGTGTGTGTGTGTGTGTGTGTGTGTGTGTATACATATATGTATATATTATACATAGTGTCTTGGATTCTGTACAAGTTTTTTTTTTTTTTTCTGGCCAGCCTTAAAAGACTTCTCTAAGAACAAATGTCACTTTCAAAATCCTAGACACTAAAAATGTTTATCCAGCACCCACTGGAGGCAAGACGGGGGCTCCCAGCCAGCTTGGCAGAGCCTATGAGCTCTGCTAACCTAGGCGATTTCTTTCTCATGGCTTCACCCTGCACACTAGTTAGAGTGTGAAGAATGACATCTTTCCCCTGAGGGTAGGCATAATTTAAAAAGCCATCCTTTTCTTTCCACTGCGTGCCAGCCAGCACCACATTGGCATCAGGACCACGCTGGACAGATAAATGTGTCCCTCCCTCATGGCTCCCACCTGCCAAGCTCCCTTGTAATTACTGACAACTCTCACTATGGTCTTCAGATCTCTGGTTCTGGGCTCACCCTTCACCTTGTCAGCACATTTCCCAGGAAACGGACAGCTTAATAAGGTGACTGTAGCCAGCTAATTCGGTCTAGCTGGTTTATAACGATCTTCCTCTCCTTTCTTCCTTACAGTCCTAGAGAACAGACCCAGAGGCCAAGTGAAATACTGCTGAGCTGCATCTTTATCCATTTTGTATTATTATTGTTATTGTTATTTTGAGGCAGGGTCTCTCGAAGATACCCAGGCTGTGAAGCACAACTAATAAAACTCGGGGTCAGAAATTGGGGCTCAACCTGAAGATCCAAAAAGCAAAACAGCCAGCCACTGGCTCTTACCTCGACTTCAGTCTGAAACGGCGGTCTTGCCTCCTGGAATCTCAGAATGAGACTGTGTGCTGAGAGCTGTTTCCTCCCATTTTATAATCCTCTCTAGGGCTGGGATTAAAGGCATGCACCGGTTTCTCTGGCAACTAGTGTGGCTACTAGGATTAAAGGTATGTGTCATTTTGGCTACAGGGATTAAAGGTGTGTGTTACCATAACCTGGTCTGTAAGGCTGACCAGTGGGACTGTTTGACTCTCAGATCTTCAGGCAGTCTTTATTTATTAAAATACAATTGAAATGCCATCACAAGGCTGGCTGTGCATTGACCCTGTGGCCCAGGAAGGTCCTGAATTTGTCATCCTCAGTGTCCTGAGTAGCTGAGGCTGAGATGATGGTCCTGGTGGCTCTAGACTGATTTTAAGAGCAAAGTAATCCATTTTGGGAGGCAGTCAGATTGTCCTATGTTTATCTGGAAATTGGAAGCGACCACCCTCTTTCTGTGTGGACAATAACACCAAAGACATACAGCTCTCCACGGAAAAAGAAGCAAGTTTCCACGCAGAGAGGGGCAGACTTCAAGAGCATCCAGGAAGCCTTTCTGGGCTCAGCTGCATCTATGACCTTGCTTTCTCAGAGACATTTCTCCCCTGCAGGGAGAAGCCCCGCTCGCTCGTGCTCCTGCTTCGGCTCTCTCAGGTGCTTTCTGCAAATTAATGTCTTGTGTCCTGACCAATACCCTGGGTGTTTAGGTGGGAGAGGAGGGGTGGATGCCACCTGGGTAAAATAAGTGCGTGATTTCACAGTGGGGGCAGCTAGCGAGGCTGCGTGAATTACTGCCAGGTGGTGGTTACACGATGAAGGGGGAGTTATGTGCCCAGGCTTGACGAAAGTTAAAAGAAAACTGAAAATGAAGGATAATCAAAACACAGACCTGTCAGAATTTGAGAGTTAGCAGAAAGAGCCTTCCTAATCAGAGGGAGAAGCTAAAAAGCCTGGGAGGCAGAAATCACAAGAGAAATGGAGGCAAATCTCAGGTGTATGAAAAGAGTACTGAGCACTGGCTGTGGATGTAGCGTGATGAGATTGATTGCTTGTAACAGGAAGAATAGAATTTGAACATAAAAATCATCTCTGGCTCATTAAAATGATCTTGTAAAAAGTGAGGACTCTTGTCCCTGCCTCCCAGAGTTGTGCACAACAGTTCCAGAATGTCAGGAGTTCAGATCACCTGACATGCAATCACAGACTATACCAGACCAACCCTTGCTCTTTGATGCTGAAAAAGTCACCAAATCCTGAAAGACCTCGCTTAAATTGTTCTAACTGAAAAATGGCATGCAGGAGACTGGATGCTGAAGACACAAGAGAATGAGATTTGTAAGGCATGAAGTCTGACAGTTGCCATGTTGATCCTTTTTGGTGGGAGAGTTGATGAAACTCTTCTGGGTTTTGTTACTCCACAAGGCATTTGGAGGAAGCCCCAGCAAATATGTTCAAAATGAGAACAAGGGCTCATAACAAGGCAAACGCCTAACAAATGTTTAGCTGGCTTCTTTTCTGACTGGCTTTTCCTGGGTCCAGTTCCAAGCTGTCATGTAATAACATGACATCATCATTGTCAAAAATGACGTCATCATCATCATCAAACATGACGCAGCTATAAATCATGGAGTTCATGCCCACGTCCAAGTCCAGGAGGCCCTGAGACTCTAGTGAGGATGTCAAAGGTCATGTCTTATGTGAGGATACTCAAGCGTGTGAGATGGGATTCTGCTCACGTTGACTTCCGACTTATTACTTGATTTATCCCTTAAGTATAACTGCCACTCAACAAGGGAACAAGATGTTCAGTAGATGATGACTGTTTTACATAAACCTGGACTGATCAATCTGTATTCCCAGGACACATGTCTTGACATGGCTGAAACAATGACAAGAGGAGCAAAGAAGCCATTTTCGTGACTGCCTGATGTCTGGGCTGATACAAATTTAGTTAGAGAAGAATTTCCTGTCTAACTTGCTTCTCTGTGATAAAGCTCTCTATTTTGAGTCTACTTCTCGAAACCTGCTGGAGGAAGGAAGGAAAGTAAATGAAGGAAGGAATGACAGAGGCAAGGAAGGAAGAGAAGGAAGGAAGAATGCAGGAAGGAAGGGAAGATGGAAGACAAAAAGACTGGTAAAATATCTATGAAATAGGATTGCAAGCTAAACTGTTTTTAGGTCCTTTCTATTATAGACACTGTAGAAGATGCCTACTTCCCACGAACTTCTTATATTTTGACCATAATGCATTTACTGGGACAATGACACAGACAGTCTGGTGCCTGGTGCCTGTTCTACCTACTAGCTAAGAGCCGACGATTTCCCCAAGGGAGCTAAGTTCACATAGAAGACACAGTGGAGAGGTGGAGCGGAGAAGGTGAGCAATGAGTAGCAGGGGCCCCGTTTGGTTATCCGCTCCAAGTGTGGATGCACCTGGGAAAGAAAAGTCCGCAAAGGAGCAGGGGCTCAGGGCTGACTCCATCCTTCCCCCCACATATCTGCCATGAATATGGATGAGTGCCACTTCACATGTAGGCGAGGCTGACTCTGTGATATTTGGAGAAAACGGATCCGTGGTCTGGGTTCTAGGGTTCAACTTTGCTACTGACTTCTTGACAGAGTCATATTTATTTCTTTATATATGTTTGTAAAGAGACACATAGTGACTGGAGAAATTCAGGTTATTACGAGGAGGCACTCCAGCCTTAGAGAATTCAAGGATACCAAAGGTCAAGGTTGACCACCACAATGAGAAACTTGTGAGTATGAGGTGGTCAGCTAAAAGGAGGAAAGAAATTCCAAATAACAAGTATAATATATGCAAATGCATGGCTCTTAAATGTTATATACTTTACTTGAGCAGAGACACATGGAATTCAGTACTGTTTTGTCCTGGGCAAAGAAAAGAAAGGCAAGAGGTGGAGCATGCATCTCAAAGGGACTGTTTTGCAAAACTTAAGTTTTTTGTTTTGTTTTTGAGCAGCTGAAACCACCAAGGAAAGTCAGCAAGTTACTACTGAAGCGATTTAAGGGAGAAATGATGTTGGCCTGCTCGGCAGTGATGGCTTGGGAAACACACAGAAGTGGACATACAATATGAAGTGAGAGATGTTGGAGAGACAGCTCAGAGGTTAAAAGCATTGGCTGAGAAGATCTGGGTTTGATTCCTAGCATCCATGTATTGCCTAGCTACCACGTGTAACTCCTTTTCCAAGGGGAACCAGTGCTCTGTTCTGACCATCTTGGGTACCAGGTATGCACAAGTTACACATACATACATGCAGGAAAAGCATCAACACACTTAAAATAATGAAACAAATCCAAATAAAAATTAAGAGGTTGTTACATCACAGGAATAAGCCCATGCCTGTTTTACGAATGCAAAGTAGAAGGTCGTGGGCGTGTTTTCTACACGGCTGAGACACTTACCTACAAGGCTGGGTCTACAGTGCTTTACAAAAGTTTTGATCACTGCATTTGTGCTAATGTACTGTTGTCACTTCTGCATGGTGGCCCAGGTCTGGTCTTTGGCTATGGCATTATTAGCCAGATAGCACATGTAGCCTGGAGAATATTTTTATTTTTTAGCTTGTCAGCATCCAAGGTCAGCGACTCCATCTGCTGCACTTCCATGAAGCCATAAAACCACTGCACAGCTAATGTAACACAACAGAGCAAGGAGTGACCCCAATTTTCCATTGGTCGGGAGGCACTGGGGCCAGCTCTTCTCAGGGCTCTCAGGACTCAGACCATAACAGAATGAGAGACCTCTGCACCCCAGCACCACCTCGGCCACATGCATGCCACAGTTAAATGTGCAGTTTTAAGAGGAACAAAATTGAGTTCAGGAAGGGATGCTGAGACTGCAGGGATGTGGTCATGCTTCTTGAGAACCTGGGCGTGGATTGAAAGACCATGGCGGATAGGTCCACTCTTACATGGTCATTCCATCTTTGTATGTTTGCAATCCTGGGTATTCGGTCTCCTGTTACTGTTTCAGCTTGTCTAAGTATGTACGTTATTTGCTTTGCTCCTTGTCAATACAATGGAAACGTCAGGTGGTGTTGTATGGTGCTTTATATCACTGTATGTACAATGCCTAGAACCAAACAGGTACTCAATGAATGTCTGTTGAATGACTATATTAGCTATGTATTCTGTTGGTTTGAAATACTCTGAAGAAAGTGAGGCAAGGAAGGGTTTATTTGGGCTTACAGGTTGAGGCTACAGTACATCATGGCTGGCAAGTCATCATGGTAGGAGCTTGGGTAGCTGGTAACATTGTGTTCACAGTCAGGAAGTAGATAGATAGATAGATAGATAGATAGATAGATAGATAGATAGATAGATAGATAGATGAATGGATGGATGCTTGGATGGATGGATGGATGGATGGATGGATGTTTGGATGGATGGGTGGGTGGGTGGGTGGGTGGATGGATGGATGGATGGATGGATAGATAGATAGATGATGGATGGATGGTTAGGTTGGTGGGTGGGTGGGTGGGTGGATGGATGGATAGATAGAGAGATATAGATATATGTAAGTAGGTAGGTAGATAGGTATACAGACAGATAGACAGGAACATAGATATGAATGCTAGTGCTCGGTTTCTATCTCCTTCTTATTCATTCCAGAACCCCGACTCTGGGATGATGGCATCCGGTTAAGGAGGGTTTTCCTGCCTCAGTTGGCCCCGTCTAGTTATCTCTCCCAGGTGTGTCCAGAGATTTGACTCTGAAGCGATTCTACCTAAGGTTAGGTTGACAAGCAGTAGAAATGATCACAATAATCACATCATGTGTGAGAGCTTACATGAAGTTATTTGAAGTTAGGTATTGTGTTCATTCACATTTAAATACGATTGTTCATATTTGTTTGATTCTGCATTCAAAGTGCTTTGAACTATAATTTTGAAAGAGATCTTAGATGAACGTTCAGTATGCCCTCTTCTATTTTGGTACTCTATAGTATGTTTCTGCATAGCTGGCCATCCACCCATCTATTCTCAGTCATCTTCCTCTCATCTGTCTTCCCATTGGCTCTTTAGTTTTGCCTTTATCCTGTACCTTTGTAGAACATCCTCTGCCACTCTGTGAGGATAGCTGGGCTATGCGCAACTTCATTTCCTGTCACTTTTAAATCAACAGTCTGACATAGTTACCTAGATCTTTTCACAAACCTAGATCTTTTCACAAATGAGTAAGTTCACAAAGATGAGACAGAGAGTAGTACCAGTTATGCACAAGATACACATACATGCATATAAGCAAAGCACCAATACACACAAAATAATAAAGTAAATCTAGAAAAATTTCAAAAAGAAGCTATTTCATCGGAATTTCAACTTGATTTCTGTTTTACAAATGCAAAATACAAGGTCCTAGGCATGTTTCCTAGGTGGCTTGGATCCTTCCGTCAAGGTGGTAAGTGTATTTTCCTTCTTGATTCCTTCCATTCCCACTAGAACTTCCTCATCTGTATGGTTGGTGCTCTGCGCGTACCTGGTCTACACACAACCAAGTAGGTAAAGCGGTTTAGACACACCTCCACCCCGTCACCATCCCGGCTGTCCTCAGGGGTATATCACTCATGAGCCTCACGGTAAATTATATGGGACCCCTTTTCGGTTACTTTGTTTCTTTCATTGTTGGTGGCTATTTCAGAAGGCAAAATTCATTATTTATTTATTTTAAATTAATTAATTTGTTAAATTTCCCCCAGCCTGATCACAATTTTCCCTCCCTCTATCCTTTCCTCCCAGTGTCCCTTCCCCCAACCTACCGCCTCTCCACCCCCCATCCATTCCTCCTCCTTTCTAGAAGGCAAACTCTTCTGTCCTTGCCCGTTCCTGCTAACTTCAAGTGTGCTAGCACAGAAGGACCATGTATCTGAGGCATCGCAGGACTCCAGAGCCCCAGCTCCTTGCTTTAGGCAACCCTCCTTCCTATAGCCAGGCTCAGGCCCTCTCTGGGGAGGCTCTAGCATGGCTTGATCTGCTCTCCCCCCCCCCCCGGCCCATGTCACTGGGAAACTTCTCGAACTGTACTCTCAGTAAGGGAAACAAAATGCGGAGGTGGTAGCAAAAGCATTTATTTTTACAAAGAGAAAAATACGAAAGTATTTTTATTGCCTTATAAAAGCTTAGACGCCAGTATTAAACGCCGAGCACGACCGCAAGAATCTTATGCTTCCGTATTACATGTGGCCTTGTCGGGCAGCAGGGCCTCGTGCGGCATGGCCTCGTGCGTGCGGCTTGATAACAGAAAGCCAACCACAGGTTCAAATGCAGAAAGCTCAGCTCCTTCTTCATTCGCTCGTTGGCCACTTGTGTCACAGCCTTGGCTACGTAACAATGAAGCCTCAATGAGGAACTTCCTCTTTCTTCTGCCTCTGTTTCATCCCTGACTGGATGGTAATGCTAAGAGAGCGAGGAAGGGTAGTTCCACGCCCAGGTCACAAGAGAATGGGAAAACAAGAATTTACACACCGCTTACAGTAGGCTGGGTGAGGCGGGAGATACTGTGCGTGCAAATAGCACACGTGATTGATTTTTGTAACTGGTTAGGCATATGTTCTAATTTAAAAAGAAAATCTTATTTTATGTGCATGGGTGTTTTGCATGCCTGGGACCAGTCAGAAGAGGGTGCCAGATCCCCCTGAACTGGAGTTACAGGGGATCGTGAGCTACTATCTGGGTGCTGGGAATCAAATCCAGGTCCTCAGGAAGAGCAGCTGGAGCTCTCAACAGCTGAGCCCTCTCTCCAGCCCTGTGTGTTCTCTTTGGAAGCTCAGAGATAGGACGTCATTCGTTCAGTTCACACAGACGTGAGGTGGAAATCACACCCGCGTCAGATGGATCTCCACAGCAATGCCTCTTTCCATATGACCTCCAAGGTTAGCGCCTCTCACTTCCGTTCTTCACTTGTTTGTGTGTCTTTTAGACTCCTCTGCAAGTGGCAACAGTGTTTTCTGTCTTTTGTTCTTCTTTGATTTTACAACTTATTTGCTAGGGCTTAACGCAATAGAAATGCTTCTTTCAAATGCTCGGGACCAAGTCGCTTTAATTGTATGCTATGAACTCATTTACAAGGAATGGGAATCAGCCTTGCTTGTCTGTCCTCCATCTTCTCAGCAGCTTTGTCTTGAGGCTGTCTGTGTTCAGAACTCTCTTGCAGATTTTGCCCTTGAAAAATGGATTTTTATTTCTTTTGGTTGAGTCCAATAAGAATCTCCAAACTAATAATGCCTTGATTTTTTTTTCTTGCTTGCCTTGTAAAAAAAAAACTTCTATTACTTATATAAAAGTGGCAAGCTGCCTTCTTTATTGCTTCAAATAACTTGTGTTAAAATACCTCTGTGCTGCCAAGTTTCAACCTGAAGACAGCATTCAAATACAAGTCACAAAGAGCAAAGAGCCCCTTTCGCCACTTTCCTTTCCAGGGCTTCAACCTCACCCTCCTTCAAGATTTAACTTTCTTCCTTTGGCTCTGACAGACAGGGAGATACAAGGATTGCTCTCCTGTGTTTGTATCAGGAAAGAGCATGACTCTGCCTTGGGTGCCGAAGATTCCAAAGGTGGTGAAAAACAATACTGGCAGGCAAGGCTGGGGGGGGAGGGGTGTAGTCATATGGGACAAGAGGCCTGCCTGCCTACTGTGACAAGAACACTGACATCGGTCATGGCGCCAGGCTTAATACTCACATTTACCTTCCCCAATGGAGAAAGAGTCTTCAAGAAAGAAGAACGGCTTAGAGACTAGATGGCAACGTCAGGGAGGATGTCAAGCTACCATACTCTTGGGTGGGACTTTCCAAGAGCAGGCACAGATAATTTTCATTGTATTATGATGAATTTTATTTTCTATGCTGAGAGGGCTTACTGTGGGGACTGCTGCTGATTTGGCAGGGGTTCCTTTGCCAACTGCCTTAGTCAGGGTTACCATTGCTGCGATGAAACAGAATGGCCCAAAGCAACTGGGGAGGAAAGGGGTTATTTGGCTTGCACTTCCACTTAATAGTCCATATCTGAAGGGAGTCAGGGCAGGAACCTGGAGGCAGAAGCTGATACAGAGGCCATGCAGGGATGCTGCCTGTGGGCTGGTTTATAGTTTGCTTAGCCTGCTTTCTTCTAGAACCCAGGACCACAAACCCAGGGATAGCACCACCCACAATGCACTGGGCCCTCCTGCATTAATCACTGACTAGAATAATGCCCTAAAGGTTTCCCTATGGAGGCGTTTTCCCAAATGAGACTCTGCCTTCGCCGACGACTCTAGCTTGTGTCAAGTTGACAGAAAGCTAGCCAGCACACCAATTTTGAAAGGCAGTGGGAAAGCACAGCACGTTAAAAGGAGAAAAAAAAATGGAAAACTTAGTTTATAGCATGGATCTGTCTTGTCTGGATCCTGGCCTGAATCTCTTCCAGGTTCCCAATGCAGCCCTGCTCTTTGGGGTCCAGTTTGGTGTTCTCTTCAAACCCTAAGGTGCATTTTGAAGCCCCCAGCTAAGCCCCTGAGTGCTGGAGCCATAGCCGACCTCCAACCCTTTGCACGGAATGAGCCTTCTTATCCGCCTTTGAAGCCTCGGGGCTTCCCAGGCTTTTCACGGACTGTCTCCCGTGCACCACCCCACCGAGCAACGGGAGCAGTTTGCCTTCAGTAAGTGTTTGTGTAAAGAATATGCCGGGGTCATATGAATCTTCTGAAGATAAATATTGTTTTGTGTATTTGGAAAAAAATATGGCCTCAAAAGCTGTTTAGCAAGGCATTTCATGTTAAGGGAATGTCCCAACAAGGAAACAGAGTTAAACTTAGCACGGTGGACTGCTTAGTCATGTCACTCAAGGCTATAAATGAAACTGACGTCTCTCGTCGCAGCTTCTGGCAGCACTGCCAAGCAGATGCTCAGAGAGTCTGTCTTTGAGAGGACAGAGGCTTCTCCTGCCATGGCGTTGGAAACCCGCCCACCAAACCCAAGTGTGTACCTATCGGGGTCACTCCTGGCTGACCAGGTCGGGTAATGTGACTCTCTTTCAGAGCGTAGCTCCCCCTCTGCTGTTTTCCTTTACCTCTATCTCTTGCACATGTGATTCTTCCTCTTCTCTCTTCTTTCTTTCTTTTGGTATTTCCACGTTCGTGAGCGTGTACGCGTGCATCTGTGCACGTGCAAATGGAGACTGGAGGTTGCTATTGGAAACCATCCTCCTTTGCTTTACACCTTGCTCACTGAGGCAGTATCTTTGCCTAGGAGCTTGGAAGGCCTCGCTGTGCCCCACGAGGTACTCAGAGCGGGGAGTCTCTCCATATTACACACAAGATCTGACAAGGGTCCTACTAATCATTGTCTATTTACCCCTTTTGGGGTTTTGACCCAAAGACTTCTAACTTCAAGTTTCATCATCTTACTTGGATAAAACAATAGAAAATGTCCAACTTCAACAAACTCAAGGTCAACTTAATTGCAGCAGGCCCCTCGACTCATATTTTTGGAGGCTACAGGAGAACTGAAGACGTATTTGTGAAACCCAAATCTCAGTGTTAGCTTAACCACAGGGTTCTCTATTTCCCATGACCACAGTGCAACAAATCCCTCTGTGGCTCTCAGATTCCTTGTCTCAGGCAATGGACAGCATGAACCAGATGACTGGAATTCTCAACCTGAACTCCATCCTACTGAGTTTTCACTGTACTTTAAGTGTGCCCTGTTAGACGTGAACACTTCAATTTTACTTAGGAAGAATAGGCCTTGCTCGATTTCTTTGGTGTGGGGTACAAGTGTGTGTATATGCAACTGGAGGCCAAAGCTGCCTGTCATTCTTCATGTGCTGCTCTGCTTTTGTTTGAATTTTAAGTTGTGATTCGGAATAAATTTATATTTTCTTAGTGTGAAGATGGACCGACCATAAAGTGACATGATCCTTTACAGTGGAACAAAACTAAACATTACATATTGATTTGGTTCTAGGCCACTCCACGAATACTGTACACAGGTCTCCATAAGACATTTGACATGTGAAACCCTTTCAAACATCAGCATAACGAGATGTTGTTACTCATCTACCCAAATGCTGTCATCTAAAAGGAGGCAAGGGCCAGGACCTGATGAAGATGTGTGGACTCAGGAACTTGCAAACTTTGTGGTTATGGGAAGTGGTACAAATACCAACTGGAAATCAGCTGGGTATTTTCTACGAAGACTGCAGAGAGAGACATATCTACTAACTCAGCGATCCCACTGGCTTGTGTATGTCAATCCAAAATATGTGCACCTGTTCATCAGTTGACACAGGAAAGAATACTCAAAATAACATTTTCATAAGACCTAAACTCTAAATTTAAATTATTCCCAGGAACAGAAATAGTGAAGTTATCTGCAACTAAAGGAATGCAAAGGTGCCTACTTTGGGTTCTTATTTGATTCTCCCACATGCCTATTTAAAGGAGATGTTATTGGAAGCAATGCGTGCAACAGAAATTATTCATGTAGTGAATGGGACATTACATATTGACTAGCCATGCTGTGAACAAACCATAAATGCTAGATTTTAGACTTTAGACTTCCCGTGCAATGGTAGTTTTCTTTTTCAAGTTGTTGGTGCAGCTTTTAAACGGTGTGATCTAAGCCCATGAACCTATTCTACTCAACTCTTGGGTCCTCGTGTACTCAGAGATGTAACTGTGTGGGCTATGGAAGAATGTTGGGCACCATCTCTGTGCTGTTGTGTGGATGGCTTCGAGGATGCTCTCAGAAATTAATACACTAAATAACCCGAATATCTCATCTCTAGGCGTATACCCAAAGGAAATGAAATCAGCATGGCAAAGAGACAGGGAAGTACATATTTATGGTGGCACAATTCTCAGACATTAAGATATGTAATCAGCCTAAGTGAGCATCAATAGATTAACAAAGATATCTCTCTCTCCCTCTCTCTCTCTCTCTCTCTCTCACACACACACACACACACAATGGAGTATTATGCAGCCATGGGGAGAATGAAATCCTGCCAACCGTACATAAAAAGAACTGGAGGACATCACGTTAAGTGAAAGAAGCCCATCGTAAAAGCACAAGTAGTATACGTTGTCTCTCACACACATGAAACCTAAGAAGAGTCAGCCTGAGTTCAGAGCAGTGATTCACTGATGTTGAGGACAATGTGGGAAAGGAAGGCTGGATAAGCAAAACTTGGATTTAACCAGTGCATTTGTTAGGAATCTATTGGACTATCACACTGAATTCCATTAGTGTATACAATTAATACATGCTACTCTAAAATAATATAAATTACTTTTAAGACTTAAAAAACATCTGAAATGCATAATTTTCACCTTCTATAAGTCATGTACTCTTAAGGAATATATTTTATACTCACATGCTATCTAAAAACAACATATGTGACTGGCTGATATTCAGCTACAGACATGGCTGTGTCTGTTCCAGGTCTGATGCTTCCAGCTTCTCCTGTGTTCAATGTGGCCACCCTGGTTTTTCCTCTGGGGCTCCAGATCCTAGTGATGCAGAAATCAAAGCCTCAATGTGTGGGCCATCAGGTTACCTAAGTCCCAAATTGAGAATGTGTTCTGATCCGCTGGACTGCTATAATGTATAACATTTTCACTGTTCTAAAGAATCATGCATATTATAAACAAACACAAAATCATGGTTTCAGAGGATTAAATAAAAGGAACAAAGAAGATTTCTCAGGTTTTCTGACACTAAGAAGAACCATTTTGCTGTCTTAAAGACACCTGGTTGAGGCCACTCTATACTCCCAAGTCCAATCTCCTCATAACCTTTTTTTTTTTAAAGTGCCAGTTTTTTAGTCAATTCTCTTGCTTCTGAACTTTCTACTCTTAAAGCTAATGTCACAATACCCAGATAGATTTCCATATTTTCATTATCCCTACACCTAGGACTGAAGGTTTTCCCAGTCTAAGCAAACATCCTCTGGGGAACCATGAAGAGGTATAATGAATGACGTTTACTTGGATCAAAAGAGCTTGAGTATATCAGTTTATACAGATTAATTTTAAATCTTAGGATCCCAGAAACCTTGAACAGGCTTGGTGGTTTCTGAGTGGGGGACTAAGGATAAATCTTTCTCCAAATGTTTTGAACGCAAAGCTTCTCTTCCAGGAACATTTATTCCTAGTCTCACTCAGAGTAGTGTTTTATGACACAGAAAGTCGGTAAACACTGGCCATCAGAACCAAGTCCCAGATCCACTTCTTTGGTAGCCTCTCTTCCTATGGATCCCTGACTATCCCTTGAATTAGATTAGGAGTTGTGTGAGCATCTCCAGGGGCATCTCTGTTAGTCCCCAGTACCCTCATCAAATGTCCACAAGTCAAATCAATTGTTCTTAGGCATGTTTGCATGGGCTTCTCTTTTTTCCATTCTTATTTTCTCATAGACGGTTTTCTCGAGACTATATGATGTTTAATTATTAAATACTCAGTGCTGTAGTAGACATAATAATATTGCTGTCTTTTATTAAGCCACCATAAAGATAGTTAGACATGATAAAAAACTCATTTTGTTTAAGAATAGTTACTTTAAAAAATGTCATTTATGTGACCATGTAATGGATTCATTATTATGTTAATGTTTAAGAAATACTTTTCAAGTAAGTGTTCATTTCTCATAGGGTAAATATGTCTGAACATAACTCACATAGCAATTCAAAATACACTTTAAAGAATGAAACAAGTTCTCGAGACCAACAGTTTGAGGATTGCTATTCAGTCATGCCAAACAGTTTAGTTTACAATCTGTAAACTCTGACCGCCCTCTCAGATCCTCAGCTCTCACAGACTCTGACTGAACTCTTTGTACTTCCTGTCCACCTTACTAATTGAGAAAAGCCTAGCAGATGCTTCTTATGTGCTTGTTACTGCGACAGTGGCATCTGCAATACTCTTAGGATGTGTGGCAGCTGATTTTCTGTGACCTTTTCTCAACCTAGAATTATCTGAGAGGAAGGAACCTCAATGGAGAAATTCTCTCCATCAGCTCAATCTGTAGGCAAGCCGACAGGCCATTGTCTTAATTTGTAATTTATGTAGGAGGACCCAGTGTGTTGTGGGAGTGCCATCCATGGCCTGGTGGTCTTGGGGTCTATAAGAAAGTGGGCTGAGCCAGACACGGGGGACAAGCCAGTAAGCACCACTTCTCCATGGCTTACTGTCCTGCTCCTCCTCCAGGTTTCTGTCCTGCTTGAATTCCTGCTCCCAATGACTCTGATGATCAGCTGTGATGTGGAGGCATAAGTGAAATAAACCCTTTCCTCCCCAAGTTGCTTTTGGTCTTGGTTTTTTCATCACAGCATAGTAAAGCTAACCTGGCGTTTGGGTTTAGCCCTGATCACAGGTCAGAGCTGATTCCCCCTCTTTTCTGACTTATACTCACCCACATAACCATTGGTTTTATCAGTATCAAGAGTCTCATCCACCTTGAGATATTTATGGAAATTTTTAGAAAGGTTTTGTGGGACCTGTCTTGCTATTCTTCTCGCGGCTCAGCCTTGGTCTTCAGGCTCTGAAGTGGCTGAGTGCTACAATACTGTGAAATATGTATATAGCTTTAATCTCCATTTCATAACATACAGGAAAACCCTTCACATCTTCGGTGTGATGAAGGCCTTGTCTGCTGAGGAGGTGTCTGTCAACACCAAAGTGTGTGCTGGGCTGGCTGGGCCAGGAGGAAATTGTCTCTTTATGTCTCACGGATGGTTACTAGTTTCTCCACTTGAGGATTCTGTCCCCTCTGCTCACACCCTGGCATCTGTCTGTCTGGAAGCTCCAGCTTTCCTGCATTGGACCTTTTATGAACCTTGGTTCAGGCAGGATGGGCAGATGAGATGATGCCTACCCTAATCAGATACTCTTTCCCAGGAGTCTCAGTGTGAGCAGAGCAATGCAAAGGGTGACAGCCACCCGGGGTTCATGCAACCCAGCAGGGCCATGTTCCAGAAACCACTCAGTGCTTTCTGGTCTGCACTGTCCGGAGCACCCCCAGCTAATTGAGACTTAAGCTTTTGGAGTACGAGCCGCCATTTTTACTCTCAGCACCCACTCTGCATTAATGGAGTGAGCCAGACAGAGACTACCGAACAATTTCTTCCTGGCTCAGCCCATCTTTGTACGGATCAGCTGCTCCTTTGAGGTCTTCCTCTGCTCATCGGGGCTTACAAAGCAGAGTAGAAACTTGGTTTTGTTTCATGGTCCAATGTTCTATTGAGTGAGCTCCCCAGCCTCACACTCTTTCTCTGACTCTATAAACTTCCTCATGCGGCTTGCAGTTCTTGTTTCTGAAGCCCTGGATGAAGAAGCATTAAGTGATTGTGAGAGCCAACCCTGACATTTCCTAGCCTTGCCATTTTAGTAACCGTTCTGCTGGTAATAACTCCTTCTCCTTGAGTTCCTGTTATGTGCAGGGCGGTTACAGACCTTCTTCAACATACTAAAAACAACCCGGTAGTTTGCATTTTTGTTTTTTTTTTTTTTAACTTGGAGCAAGTTCGCCACCTGGGACTTCTGGCCATGTTTACAGGCATTTTAGATTGACCCTTTGGAGTGGGTGATGTACTGCGTCTACTAGGTAAAGACCAAGCATGCTGCAGATGTTCTAACGCTCCCAGGCGAGCTACCACGACAAAGAATTATCTGGCTTCGGATGTTTGTATCCCTGACGTCAAATGTTCTCCATTCCCAGAGCAGGTGTCACTGATCCAAGAGAACCTGGGGTCTCAGAAAGTTTTAGTGAACTGGTCGAGGTGCAGCCTGGTAATGAGTGACCGTAGATCCAAATCCTGGGCAATTGCAGGTCCAGACCTCCTATCACACCCAACTCCTACTGTCTGAAGTCTTTTTCTAGACGTACACAATCCAGACCGGAATCCAGACTGGAGTCTGACTCAGGAAAGGGTGTCTAGACACTGACACAGGTGTGAGTCTACTCTAAAGGTAAAGATGCCTCCTTTCCCCTCTCTCCTCTTCTTGACAATGTGTCTCCTTGGCTCTGTGGTCTCTCATTCGTGCTAGCAGTGTGTGTATGTAGTGAAAACATCTTGAACACGTTCTTTTCCAGTACACCGCCCTCCTGGCCTGCATTTTGGCCATCACTGTATTCGTTGCAGACTGTCTTTGTGTAGTTAGCATTGTTTGTCAATTAAATCATTTCCTTTCCCTGGGTCTGAGTGCCCAGGGGCCACTGCATTTGGGTTCATCGTGAAAATCCAAATAATATAAGTAGGAGCATAAATAATTGATACACTGCTTATTCCCCGGCGGTCCCAACAGACCTATTCACAAAGGCAGCTCCTCTTAGCCTTTGTCCCGTCTAATTTTAAGGTCTAAGGGTATAGTGTTTCAACCTGAATAAGAAAAAGGTAATAGGCAGATTCTTCTCCCTCTGGATGATGTGAAGTTCACTGGTCCAGAGGCGGAAGCTTTGGGATTCACATAGGCACAAACGGGCAGAATTTAGCAAATAGCACAAGTCTGGGTCCTTTCTCTCATGGGGAAGAGATGCCAAACCTTGTAAAATTAACATTTATTCTTGAAAATGCTAATAATAAAAAACTCTTTTAAAAGGGAGCATCAATCCTGCTGTGAATTTAACAAATCGCAGCCTCAGGTCTGTTTCTATTAATTTGCTTCCATTTGTTTATTTTTCCCCCCTCATTGTCTTTCATGCAAAGGCAAGGAAATCAATAGAAGCACTTAACACAGCCCCTCCTTCCCACTGTAAGTGAAAGCTAACACATGGGAAGTCTGGTTCCTAGAATAAGAGCAGAGAGCTCCTAGCATCTGGGTTTCCCACTGACTTTTGAGATGATCTGGTAACTATTCATGTGATCTTAATGTCATTTTATTCCTCTATCAATTACACAATGAACAATTATTTAGATTCCACTATACGAGCTACAGTGACCCCAAACTCTCCCTCTCATGCCTATCAGGGTTGATTACTTACACTGTGTGTTTAGACCTCCAGTCTAGAAAGCCTTCAACAGTCATTTCCTGCATGGAAGATCTGTCTGTATGAGGATCTATTGAGTGTGCAAGACTATGAAATGCTAACCTGTAGAGTCCAGCTAGAGTGGACTATCTGGGAACACACATACCCTGTGATCTCATGGAACCAAAGAACGGAACAAAATGCATCAGATAGTTGCCAGACAGTGGACATCAGACAGTAGAAACCACTAATCCCTGACAGGAACAAATGAAGAGGGTTCTTATGATGTCCATGTATGGCCTTTAAAGTCACAGCACAGGGACACAGTGAGGGGACCTGGGGAAGAGAATGGGACCACACTTTGACATATAGCAATAATAACATAGATTTCACAGGTCAGAAAAGCCAAAGGATGCCAACTACTTAGAGGGTGCCCTGGAGATTCACAGACGGTGTTGATGCATCCTGGGCTATGAATCAGATACCCCAGAAGAAAACCACCCAAGGGAAGGGAGTAATACCTCCAAAGGACCAAAAAGCCACAACCGGAGCTTATAATGGGATGGGTCTGTGTTTGTTCACTCATTAGCTAGAGTGAAAAGTAGACAAAAATTAGGTAAAATAGGACAACAAATTTTGTCTTACTTGTAAGATAAAATTAGCAGCAGACAAAGGTTCATTTAGTATTGAGGAACAAAGTTGTAAAGTGCATTTAGGAAAAAATAAATTGGCCGGTCAGTGGTGGTGCACGCCTTTAATCCCAGCACTTGGGAGGTAGAGGCAGGTGGATCTCTGTGGGTTTGAGGCCAGCCTGGTCTACCGAGTGAGTTCCAGGACAGCCTGGACTGTTTCACAGAGAAACCCTGTCACAACAAAAACAAACACCAAAAAGAAAAGCTTAGAGTGTCCCCCAAAGAATCTGACTGCATCTCTCAATAAAGTTTTTAATATTTAAAAGAATAGCAAACATCTAGTCCCTGTGCTGATACAATTCACAAATAGTAACAGCCAAACAAATGAAAACAATCTAGAAAGGCAATGGCCAGGAATCTAAAGAAACAGGAAACCGGAACTGAAAAATCACACCCATGATAGAACCTGCAAGAGAGACCTGCGAGGCAGTTGTATCTGTAGTCAGTACATTCAAGAAGGTGAAAGAAGGGTGGGGTCTGTAAGTTCTGTGATAGAACACATTACATCCTGTGCTCAATTCCTGTTCAATTCCTGTCAAAAAGTCAAAGAGAAGTAGTGAAAAACTCAAATCAAACTTTAAAGACACGAATGAAACAAAATCCATAATTAAAATGATTCCTGTAGTTGGTGGAAAGAGAGGAAAAATAGTCACCGCAGAGGAAAAGCTTAGCAGCTTGGAGCTCAAAACAAAACCAGGCAAACAAAGCCGAGCACCAAGTCTGCAGAATGATGTCAAGTGACAGAGTGCACACGTGACTGGTGTCCTTTAAAGGGAACAAAGCAGAAAAACCTTCGAAGAAGCAACTGTTTTTTCTATCCCAGCTGTGATGAAAAATCAGAGAACAGATAGAGCTCAATGAACATAGTACAGATCTGAGTTCAATGAACCCCAAATTAATTAACTTGAAATACACTACACTAAACTGAATCCTAGTCAGTTTGCTAAACCCAATGATCAAGAGATCAACTCAGAAAGAAGTGGTAGACGCGCAGCAGCCGCTTACTTCAGCGCTCAGACCAGCTAAGAGTCTCTGCAAAGGAAGCTCCTCTGACCAAGGCTGAGAGCACGCGCCCCTAATCGAGACATCTCTGTCATTCCCTCCAAGGCCCAGGGAGCCTCAAGGAAGAGGAAGTAGCAGGACTGTGAGAGGCTGTGGATGGGGAGGAGAGCTGTGACACACCACAGCCTCTTCTGGATCTGAGGTGGCCACTGAAATTGTGAATATGTGGTATCTTTTGTCACTTATACAAGACCCAAAAGGAAGTGGAGCCTGGCTGGAAGGAAAAAGGTTGTCAGAGGAGTGGGAGGAATAAAAGAGAGCAGGGAGTGAACGTGTCTACATTACAATGTATACAGGTATGCAATAGTCAACACCAAGAAAAGAAATATTAAAAAGTGGTGAGGGACATTATATCAGGAAGAGCCTAAGCATTAGATGGTTTCAGGTAGGAGTGGACACCTCTAAGGAACTCAAAGATGAGGAATGCTAGCTCAGAATCCTAAACACAGGATAGCATTTTCTTCTCATAAGTGAGTCAAAAATACTTTTTTTTTTTTTTTTTTGCTGGCAAAAGAAAGGTAAAGAATTTGCTACCAGGACTGCCACACTGGAAATACTGAAGGAAACCTGGAAGTCAAAGGGAAAAGCATGTATTAGAGGGGAAATCTGCTTCTCCACAAATCCGTGGATAGCTGGCCATTCTAAATCCCTTTGTGGTGGTTTGCATGAGAATGACTTCATAGGCTCATATATTTGAAAGCTTTGTTCCAAGTCGGTGGGACCTTTTTGGTAGGATTGGGAGGTGTGGACTTGCTGAAGAAGATATGTCACTCGGGGTGGGTTTTGAGGCTTCTGAGCTGAGGCCATTTCATTTGGCTTTCTCTCTGCCCCTCCACTGTCACCTCACCATGTAAGCTCTCAGCTCCCTGTCTGCCTGCCTGCTGCCATAAACCCTGCCACAATGGTCATGGACTTTAATCCTCTGAAAAATCAAATGCTTTCTTCTATAAGTTTCCTTACTCATAGGGTTTTGCCACAGCAATAGCAAAATAACTGAGGCAGCCTTAGGGAACACTGTGACATAATGAATAAGTTATACTGGATGAAATGCAATGTGACTTGAAGGATTGTGACAAAGGTACATTCTAGGCCAGTCTTGGCACCACATGCCTTATGTCCCAGCGTGTGGGAGGTAGAGGGAGTAAGATCTCTGTGCGTTTGAGATCAGCCTGGTCTACATAGTGAGTTCTAGGCTAACCACAAAGTCAGACGCTGTCAATATGTGTGCGTGTATTTTAATGTATATGTATATAAATTTCAAAGCACACACTAAGACAATGAAACAAAGAGTTATTGTTAAGGGACTGATAAAACTCAATCACAAAGCATTCAATTAGTTCAAGAGAAAAGACAAGAAAAACAGATTAAGAACAGATTAGACAGAATCCAGCACATTTCTAACGACACCAATAATCACACTAGATGATTAAATGTCAATACAAAGATGGAAGTGGCTTAGCCGGCAGGGATCCAATTGTACATTGCTAGCAATAAATCAACTTCAAATTTTAAAACACAACTAAGGAATCAGAGAGACCGCAGAAACACAGCATGCTAATAGTCTGAAAATAAAGACATAGTAATTGCGTAATTACGTATTAACACTCATAAAAGTAAATTTAGAGTCAGCAAATCGCTCAGTGGGTAGACCCACCTTTTGCCAAGTCTAGTGACCTGAGTTTGGTTTCAGGGCCCCACATGATGAAAAGAGGACTTATTACCCAGAGGTGTCCTTTATTCTCTGCCTGTACCATGGTGTGGACATACCCACATATGTACACATATGTACATGCACACATAAAGGAAACAAATAAATGAAATATAATAAAAATTTTAAGGTAAATTTATGAATTAAGAGTATAACTAGTCATAACAAAACCTTAAATGGTTTTTAAAAAGTGATTTAATCAGAAACACATGAGACTCCTAAATATTTGTCTACCTTCAGTACATGCACATGCATGCACACATACGTACACACAGACACACACACACACACATACACACAGGCACACACACAGACACACACACAGACACACACAGACACACACACACACACACACACAGAAACTTGATAGACCTGTAAGGCAAAATAAACTCACTATCATAGTTCATTCTTTTGGACATGTATATATATATGATATGCATGTGTGTTTCCATGTGTGCACATGTCTGCGTGGCTGTGTATATACATGTGTGGTACTTTGTGAGAATGGCCCCTATAGGCTCAATTTGCTGGAATACTCAGTCCCTAGTTGGTGGAACTGTTTGGAAAAGATTGGGAAGTAGGCCTGATTGGAGGAGGTGTGTAAAGACTGCTATCATTCCCAGCAGCTCTCGGCTACTACTCCAGATGCCTGTTGTCATGCCTTCACTCAGCCATCACTGACTCTGACCTTTAACTCTAATCCTTGATTATGATTCAATGAAGCTCTCTCTTTCATAGGTGGCCTCTGTCACTGTGTCTTGTCACAGCAATCAAAACGTGACGAAGACAATATGTGCGTGGGGTTCGAGGGTGTTGTAGGAGTCTGTACCTGAGACTTTATATATTGAGGCAGCATCTTGAACTGGGAACCAGAGATCATCAACTTGTTAGTCTAGCTAGCCATCTTGCTCTGGAGATTCCTTGTCCTTACCTCCTGTGAGCTGGGATTACAAATGGATGGCATGCCCTGGCTTTTCTTTGGGTCCTAGGGATCCAAACTCTGGGCTTCAGGCTTATGTGACAAGTCCTCTAACTACAGAGCAACCCACCAATGCTGTAGTCTTATAGGTAGCTATGCCAACATTTTAAATAACAATTTTATTTATTTATTTTGTGGGTATAGATTTTTGGCAGCAGGTATGTCTATGCACCATGCAGATGTCTAGTACTTGTAGAGGTCAGAAATAAGCATCAGATTTCCTTGGACTAGAGTTTCAGATAATTGCAGTCTACCCTGTGGGTGCTGGGAATCAAAGCTGGAAGTTAAGAGTCCAATCTGTGCTCTTAACCACCAAGCCATCCCTCCATCCCTGACAGCCATTTTGAACATATTCGTTACATATAACCAAAGAATAAGGGAAAGGAAATGGCGACTTTAGAAGGCCAATAGTCAACCAACTTGAGCTCAGTTACATTTACATATACTCCACAGCAATGTCGGATTCCACTTCTTGTTTTAAATTGTATTGACTGTTATTGTTGTGTGTATGTATACATGTATGACATACGTGTGTCAATGTGGGTACTCATGTTATAGCAGGCATGTATTGATCACAGGCCACTTTTGGGAGCCAGTACTCTCCTTCTAGCATGGGTTCCTTGGGCAGACTCAGGAGATCAGGTTTCTGAGACAAGTGGTTTTACCCACTGAGCCATCTTGCTGGCCCAGAATCCAGATTCCCAAGTATTTTACAACACAGACCGTAATTGGAGCCATCACACAAATATCAGCAAACTTAGAATCCACATTCTCAAGTACACACAGAACACTTTACAACATGGATTGTATCTTAAACCATCACATAAATGTCAACAGACTTAAAAGAGTTCAAGTCAGACCATGCATTTCTCAAGAGATGGACCTAAATGATAACTTAATCTCAAGAACATCTGGGAAAACCTCAAAAATGGTTGGAGAATAAGCAATTCACACTGAGATAGCTCATAGGCCAAGGAATAAATCATGGTAGTCCTCAAAGAGAATGCTGGACTAAATAAAAAGGAACACAACTTGAGAAAGGTGTAGGGTGTAGCTAACATGGTACCCAGCTGGAAAGTGGCGTTCACAAACTCCTCTGTTAGACAAAGAAGTCACAAAGCAGTGGACTGACTTACACTGTAGCAGGCACATACATGCACATGCACACACAACACACACACCAATGATAGCTTAAGCTGGAGAGGATGTGGAGTAAGGGGAGCACTCATCCATTGCTGGTGGGAATGCAAATTTGTATAGCCACTATGAAAATCAGTGTGGCAGTTTCTCAGGAAATTGGGAATCAACCTACCTCACAACCCAACAATACCACTTTTGGGCATATACCCAAAAGATGCTCAATCATACCACAAGGACATTTGCTCAGCTGTTTTCATAGCAGCATTATTCATAATAGCTGGAACCTAGAAACAACCTAGATGCTCCTCAACCGAAGAATGGTTAAAGAAAATGTGGTACATTTACACAATGGAGTACTACGCAGCAGTAAAAAACAATAACTTTTGAAATTTGTATGTAAATGGTTGGAACTAGAAAACAAAAACATCCTGAGTGAAATAACCCAGATAGATAAACATGGTGTGTACTCACACATAAGTGGATATCAGACGTAAAGCAAAGGACAACCAGCCTACAGTCCATGGTTCCAGTGAAGCTAGGTAACAAGGAGAACACTGAAAGAAACATACATGGATCTGCCTGGGAGGGGAATAGACAAGACCTCCTGAGAAAATTGGGAGGGGGAGAAGGAAGGGTGGAAGGGAGGGGGAGGGGAGAAAGGGAGGGAGAAGGAGACCATGGGGGAATGGGATGCTCAAGAAGGGGGAAGGAACAGTGAGGAAGAGAAAGGAAAGAGATATCTTGATTAAAGGAGCCATTAAAAGGCTATGGAGAAGCACAGCACTCGTGGAATTCCCAGGAATCCACAAGGATGACCCCAGCTAAGACTCTAAGCAACAGTGGAGAGGACGCCTAAACTGGCCTTCTCCTGTAATCAGGTTGATGACTGCCTTAATGGTCATCATAGAACCTTCAACCAGCAACTGATGGAGGCAGATACAGAGATCTATAGCAAAGCACTGGGCCGAGCTACTTGAGACCAAACCAAGAGAGGGAGGAGCAATAATATGAGCAAAGGGGTCAAGACTATGATGATGATACCCACAGAAAGAGTTCACCTGAGCTAGTGAGATCTCACTGACTCTGAACTGATAGCAGGGGAACCAGCACAGGACAGAACTAGACCCACTGGATGTGGGAGACAGTTGTGAGGCTTGGGCAGTCTGTGGGGTGACTGGCAGTGGGACCAGGATTTATTCCTAGTGCTGGAACTGGAGTCTAGGAGCACATTCCTTTTGGAGGGATAACTTGCTCAGCCTAATATAGGGGGGAAGGGCCTTGGTCTTGTCTCGAAATGCAGTGTCAGACTTTGTTGACTCCCCTTACCCTTTCTGAGGAGTGGATGGGGGTAGAGTGGAGCGAAGGGTAGAGTGGGAGGAGGGGTGGGAGTGGGAATGGGGATAGCTGTGTAAAATGAAAAAAGATTGTATTTTAAAAATTTTTAATAAAAAAGGAGAAATCTTTTCTGATCCTCGGATGAGCACCTTGCACAGCCTCCTCCTCTCCTGATTTGATTCCCATATCACAGTTCAACCTCACATCAATGCGCAAGGGCTCTGCAGAGATCTAAGGATTTTAAAGGCAATGGCCACTGGGCACGGTACCTCACACCTGCAACCCCAGTGCTCAGGAGGTTGAGGCAGAGGAACTGCATTAAGTTCGAGGTCAGTTACTACAGATTAAGGTATTGTCTCAAAATATTAAAAACCAAAAAATGAGCCATCAGCGAATTCTGCATTTTTATGTTATTGTATCTTGTTATAAAACTATATGCCCACAATTGTTCTTTTTTCCACTTTTGAAACACTTTTTTTCCCTATGGTCATCAGCGATAATACCGTGTTTGTTTTACTTCATCCATTAAAGACTATTTAAACCGTTCCCCTTCTGTGGTCCCTCTTTCCCAGGATCCTGAGTATGGGCAAGCCTTGGGCTCAGTCTTAGACCACATTCTTTCCTTTGTATTTCCCTCTGGTTTCCATTTGCATATAGTTTTAAATACCAGTAACACGCTGATTCCATCTGCCTGCTCAGCTTCTCTGCGCGGCTCTTAGCAGCCATGTGTCACATCATGACTGAGACAGCCATGTGTCACATCATGACTGAGACAGACTCTTCACACCTCCGATCACATGGAACAGATTTCCTGGGCCCTGCCCTTCTGAGGAATGTTCTAGTTCCCCTTTTAGTCGCACAGGCAGAAATATCGCTCTCAATTGCCTCCCCAGGTCTAATTATTCATCACTGGTAAGTTCTGCTGGCTCACTCCACCCCCCATCCAAATGCCAATCCCTTGTCATTTTTGTTTAAGGGTCCGCACCTTACATGGGATGTGGCATTGGTTTATTAATTGTTGTTTCTTCTCATCCTCTGCAGGTTTCTCCCGTCATCTGTCTTTCCTAGCAGGAGGTAGCTGGGGGGTCATGTAACATGCTACAGTAGAGCACACTACTTTCATCTGACACTAGTATTTTCCCACAGCAACCAGAAGGAACCTCGGCCTCCCCCGCATGATGCTCTACATGGCTCCACATGTCTACATCTGTTTCCGTCTGCAATCTCATCACCACCTACCCTTCCCCCTCACTTATTTCAGCCTTTGAAAATATCCCAAATGTCTTGTTACTTCAGGGCTTTCAGTCTCACATGGTCTATTCTGACGGGTTTCCTCCGAGGGGTTTCAGAAACTAACTCCTTACTCTGAAGGTCTCGAACATACTGTTCCCAGGAAAGCCACCCCAAGAAATGGCTTGCTTTTCCGTCATCCATCATCACTCCGAACACCCTATGCGTCTTAGCACTGCTGAGACAGTAGGACTCTGCATTGATGTGTCTGCTCACTGTCACTGCCTTGGTGCTCAGAAAAGGCACCTTGTTCACAGCAGTCAAATATTTGTTAACTGCCTGCCTGGATTCTCCGTACTGAGATTGTTTGTCTGGGCAGATTTCAATGGCTTCTGATTGGATATCAAAGGTTTGGAAATGTTTTCTCATGCCAACGCACATGCGTTTTCAACGCTGACATGAGCAACCAAATCCCAATTAAGGCAAAGAGTCTTGCGAGAGGCATCAAGGCAGTGGTTCAGTGTAAAACATACAGGCTCTGTTTCCAAACTGACAAGCCCACTGGGAACCTCGAAGGTCTCCTTGAGTGGCTGAAGCACGCTCTAGAGCAGGGAAAGGGTTAAAGGATCACTTCTGACTACATCCTTTGAGGAGGCCAATGACTGTTTTCACTAAATCCTCAACTCTTTTAGAAATCTAAGCATGTTTGTGCCATTTGTGTGATGGACCAGGCTTTCACAGTATCTTCCAGTTAACAGTATGTTTAGCATCTAGATCCATGGGACCGGGGCGATGGCTGAATAAGTAATGTGCCTGCTTTGTGAGGACATGGACTGCAGTGTGCATCCTCAGAACCCACATAAAACCAGATGAACTAGCGAACACTCATAACCTCAGCTTTCCTACAGTCAGATGATCTCTGAAAGCTTGAAAAAGACTATCATAGAATACACACAGCAA
This sequence comes from Ondatra zibethicus, assembly GCA_004026605.1. Classification (NCBI taxonomy): domain Eukaryota; kingdom Metazoa; phylum Chordata; class Mammalia; order Rodentia; family Cricetidae; genus Ondatra; species Ondatra zibethicus. The sequence goes on along the minus strand of PVIU01000572.1, from coordinate 101,899 downwards.
TGAACAAGAGACTGTTTCAAACAAGGCAGAAGGCAAGAAATGTTACTTGAAGTTATTTTCTCGCTGTTACACACTTTTGTCCAAGATGGCTGACTGAAGTTATTTATCTGAAACATCCCCAAACTGAAAGCGATCCAAACACCCATCAACACACAAATGAAGCAGTAAACTTTGCACAAAGAATACAGTAGATTTAGAATAGTACTTATCAACTAAAGCAAGGGATTTCTGCTGTACCTAAGAAAAAGAACACCAAAACGATTAGGCTGAAAGAAGCCAGGCATACAGTTGACACACTGTGTGTTCTCAAACGTATGTACACAACGTTTAAAAGCACTATAGTGAATGTAAATATTATCTGTAACTGCGATTGTCTGTGTCTGTGGGGGGGGGCCTGTATGTGTGTGTGTGTGTGTGTGTGTGTGCGCGTGTGCGCGCACGCACGCACATGCGTGAGCTGGAGGTGAGGTCCCCTGTGAAGCTCAGATTGACCTTGAACTCAATCCTTCTTCTTGTACTTTCCACATACTGAGATTCCATCATGCATGGTTAATCAGAATGATCTATTTGTGGTGTTGGAGATTGGATGTACTAACATGTACTAGGACCTTGTACATGTTAGGTAAGCACTTTACCATCGAGCTACATTCTTCTCACCTGTCTTTGGTTTTTAACATTATAAGAACTGCATGGGTTGGGTAATACTTCAACTTCTGTTGCCATATGAAATAAATGGCATCTCCCATAATACGCTGATGACTTAGGTAATGGGAAGGGGGACCAAGAATATGTACACTTTTGTTGGTGATTTAAATTTTATTTATTATTAAAGTTTCCCCATGTAGCACTGGGAAAAGAAAGAAAATTCTTTTTGAAGTTTTATTGCCAAATGGTGGACACCCAATCTGTGCACAAATAATTTAGATGCATTAAATATTAGGAACATAAGGAGATAAATAACCGGGGGCCTTCGGGCGCCAGTTTTACTCCTATTTCAATTTTTCTGCAAAGTCTGGAAAGAGATTTCTTTTTCATCAGACAGGTCCTCTTCTGAGCAATAGCCTTGAATAGCCATCCACGGAGTGGAGCATCAAATCCAAACTCCCTAACAGAACATCTGAGTCTCTTCATACCTGGTACCATGACTTCTGTTGCCTGAAATTATCCTTCGTTTTAGTCTTATGACCTCATCAGCTCTTCTCCGAACGAAGCATGCTGTTTCCTGCAACCCTGTGACCATGCGGATAGATGCTGCCTCTCAACACACCCTTTTCTGCTGGGTCTGCCCAGTCAAGTCTTCTGCATTTGTCAAGCACTGTTCTTTGAACAACCCCTTCACCTCCGTGCCTCCTTCCTCTAGAAAGTTGGTCAGTTGTTACACTGTGAGCCCTAACACATGCTTCGCAATGTTGTATACAATTAACTACTGGCACCATGTCTCTTGTTCAACACTGAGACGTTCTTGAGGGCCCGAGCTGGTGCTGCAGAAAGTGCTAACACTGTCCTGCCCAGTTCCACCTCTACAGGTCACTGTCACCATGGAACACCACTGTGTGTCCTGTTCATGTATGTGGAAGCGATAAGAAAGAGAGAAAAACATCCACACTGCGAATTGAGCATTGGGGAGTGTGTCACAGCACGCAATAGTTCCTGTGTGCCATGCACTGTGGTAGGAACATGGAGCTGAATTAAAAAGAGTTCATCTTCTTACTTTTTAAGGCTGTCTATCATATATAATGAAGTGAGAAAGATACTTTACTACAATGTCTCTGTTCACCAAATAAAAACCAACTTGGGAGACAGGACCAATTGTTACCCAGTTTTAAAAATGAGACTATGAGTCAAATGGTTTTGCCAAGCTTTCCTATCTTGTGACAGCTTGAGAATTGGAACCGAGTTACGAGGTAAAGAACATTCTTCAAATAATTCAATCTATTATTTATGAAGCACCTGCTATTTCCCAGAACGTGTGCTGAATTCTGTATATATTATCACTAATTTTCAATAAGCATGATAACTGCGATTATCACCACTTTTATGTAGAGATTCTGTGGCTCAGAGAAACAAAATAACTCTTGTAACCATGCACAGCAAATAAAACACAGAAGCACAAGCTGGTGAGACAGCTAAGTCTGCAAAGTTTCAGCTCTTCATGTATGAAACATCAGACTTCAGACGCAGGGATCTGTGCAGACAGCTCAGTGTGGGGCTGCTAAAATGGTTCGGTGGGGAAAAGCATTTGCTAGACAGGCCTGAAAACCTGAGTTAGGTAGATCCCAGGAGTCCTCAAAAATCCTTAGGTCTTGGCTCATATCTGAAATCAAACGTTGGGTGCCAGATAAAGCGTGAAAAAATCCCACACCAGTTTGGACTTATTATTTAAAGGGTTATTTATTTGAGGGGAAAAAACTTACAGAACACCCGTCCTGCATGACCAGGAAAGGAGTCTACCCGGAACTGGAGTCCTAGGAGTCCTAAGCAAGAGAGCGAGAGGAGGGCTGCCGCTGCTTTTTAAAGAGAAGGAGACCACGCCCCAGTGGGCTGGTATCTCAAAGGCTATTGGCTGAAGGAGCAGAAGGCGCTCTGCGGCACTCCATGGCAAGGCAGAAACTGCCTGGACAGCTAGAGCGCAACTGGCCAGGAACACACAGAAGTTCCTACTTCTCAAGGTAGAAGGAAAGACCTGACTCTTGAAAGTTATGCTATTCCCATCTCTGTGTCTCTCTGTCTCTGTCTCTTCCTGTGTGTGTCTCTGTGTCTGCTTCTGTCTCTCTCTCAGCCTCTCTCTGTCTTCATGCATGCACATAACAGTAACAAATATGTGGTACACATGTGTAATCCCATTGCTGGGGAGGTGGAGACAGGAGGATGCCCGTGATTTAATAGTCAGCCAGTCCTGTCTAATCTGTGAGCTCTGGCTTCTAGCTTGTCTCATAAAAGAAGGGGTGTTGCTCCTGAGTGACAGTACTCAAGGTTGCTCCATGGCCACACTCATACAGACTAGTCCCCTCCTGATAAGGATCCAACCAACACCATGGCCTTGCAAAGAATTCTATTCTATAGTCAACCAATCCCACTGCAGTAATGCAAGAGAGTTTCTAGAAGTCCACACAGAGGTCCCCCTTGGTGAACATTGGCTTAGGTAGTTTCTGTAGGATTATAAAATAATGTAGGAATAGCTCATTCTACTGAAACAGCAGACAAGCAAGTCCCAGAAATTTCTGCACTAACAGAGAGAGGAGATGCCACCCAATGCTTCATTTAATCAAAGATGGAAGACCTAGTCCTCTCCTCTCCCGGTCCTGACTTTGCACCTTCATCAAGTAATGCAGTCTGTGGGCCTTTTAACAACACCTGAAACCCTGTCTTGGACACTCTCAGAATAGTGAGTGCCCCAAATGGTGAGAACTCAAAACTGGCGTGGAAGCTTAGGCAGAATGGATGATTCAACACACAGATGAGAGGGCTCGTCCAGTCCCGGGCATTTCTCAGGTGGAATAAGGAAGGACAAAAACCCAAGGGAAAATTATGATTTTTTTTCCCAAGGGTTTCCATGTAGAAATAGAGACAAATTTCTTCTGGGTTGGTATGAGTGAAGCAGTTGTACCTCAGGAGGAAAGGCTTTGAGAAAATCATGAGAGTTACTTCAGTAATGGTGCTGTAGCCACTTGGTGGGGATGTTGTAGAGAAAATTCAAGAATTGTTAAGACCTTTAAAATTCGTGCCATCTCAAAGGCTCCTCTCATCCAAACATGGCACTGAATCCAAATGTGCAATGCCGAAACCATTTTTACCACGGTCATTATCGTGCCTTTAGTCATCAGGGGAGATGGATGTTGTCTTTGCTGCCTAGATGAGAACATCTATTCGCGAATAGAATCCAATCATACGAGCTACCGAATGGATGAGCCATCAGGGCATAGCAGATCAGAGTCCCTTGGGGGAGAAGGTGAGTCACACGCTGCAATCACTGCTGGTGCTGTCACAGTCCCTTGGGTCCTCTGCTACCTGGCATTGAAATAGGCTGAAAATGTTGCCTCCATGGGATGATAAAATATTCCCATGGTAAGCACACAGATCTGTTTCCCAAAGTAGATAAACCATTTATCTGTTTCTTCTCCCCTATTTTCTAGCAACTGGGTAAGAAGCTTGCCTATCAAATGTCCATTAAAAGTCCACTGTGTCTTAGTAGTGCTACACTAAGAGTAAATGCATGCACGGTCCTATGCCCAGGGTCGAAAGAGGCTCAAAAATTTGCCTGATTAGAAGGCAGCTGAAAAATCAGGGCTGCTAAACACAACGCTTTCCGTAAAGAGCTTAAGGCTCTCAATTCCCAGCAAATTCCGGTTTTCACTGACGGCATACTGTCCCGAACACAAATGGCTTTAGGTGTTGAAGGGAAAATTGTTGCCAAAAATCTAGGTTCCAACAAATAACTCAAACAACTTTTGCTTCCCTCTTGGGTGCTCTGTATGCCCAGGCAGCGATTTGAATGTTAAATCTAGGTCACAAAGAACTTTGCCCGAAGATTTCCCAGTCATGGGAAGGCGGAGGTTGTTTTGAAAGTACAACCTCATAGAGGTATTACAGACTAAATTTGAAAATGCATTTCCTGGCACTTCCTCTGCGCCAGGTGTTCTACGGGACACAGCAGTGGGGAGGACCAAGACGGGCTCCTTTCCTTAACCAGCTCATATTTCAGTGGTGGAGAAGGAAGACTTACGGTGCGCAATGTGTTGCTCTAAGTGTTACAAGAGGAGTATTTGGAAAGGGAGGTATGATGTAAAGGAAGGTGCTAAGATTCCATTTAACGCATTTTCCAAATGTGTGTGTGTGTGTGTTGAAGGCTTGCTCTTGGCTGATGGTGCTACCTGATACTGTAAAAGCGTTAAGGGTTGGAGGTTATTAGAAGGAAGTTGAACCACTGGGATTCCATTTTTCAGGGGACATTGAGATCCAGCCTAGTCACCCCACCCTCAGCTTCCTGCCTGCCTGCCATGTGGTGAGCTGCCTCCTCCGCCACGTATCCAACCCCCACAACACACTCTGCCATCACAGGCCCAAAGAAATGGGCCACGTGACTATAGATGGTAGCCTCAGAAACCATGCGTGAAAATAAATATTTCTTCCCTTTCCATGGATCATCTCAGGGTATTTATTACAGTGCTCAAATGCAGAATAACACAGTAGGAGCCATTGAAGGTCAATCCTGTGGGCGGGCAGAGGGACAATGCTTCTAGGAGACTTTCTGGAAAGAATGCCTCGTATGTGAACAGGCTATGGACGTTTACCCTCTCTCATATGAGTCAAAGAGGAGCCCAGAGAGCTGAGCCACTGGGGATGGCAGGGTCACAGAGAGTAGAGGAAGTTTTGGGTCCTGCGAATGTGGTCATTCTCTGTCTGTAAGGAGGTAGAAGTGAGCAGCAGTTTCAGAGAGGAAACTGACATGATCAGCTACCGTGATTAATAAATACATGTGTTCATCATATGTGATTAGACTGGGAAGGAGAGAGGAGGCTACCTGGAAGGACAGTTTAGAATGGCTAGATTCAACATCAATCTGGAAGGACGTAGTAGTGACAAGTTGATTAGGGAAGCAGCATTCTATACCTAAGTGGTAGAGATGCAAACTGGACTTTTCCAGGAAGATCATTTGGTAACAAATAGCAATTCTGTTTCTTGAATGCATCTCCTAGGCATAGTCCTGAATACATAATGTTTGCCCTGAAAAACCGTGATCAAACTAAGTAATTTTCATCAGTAAGGGAACTGGTTAAACAAAGCAGCAAGTAAGTGTACTAGGTTAGAGGCTGAAATATAAGAAAAAAAAATACAGACACAGAATCAGATAAAATGGTCACAGTGGGTTGCTAAGGGAAGCAAGGAGCGGCAGGCAGTGGAGCGGCAGGCAGGTATAGGGGTAGCCTCCCTAATAACTGGGGAAGCTGGGCTCAGACAAATAAACCTGCAGTTGAAAGAAGTAGAGATTTCAAAATCTCACATCTAAGATGTAAGAAAATAGACAGAAAATGCTCCGTATTGGAGATAGCCTCCCCCCAATAAATGCCTTCTGCCCCTGAAACAGTGATCTAAGAGAACTGTGAAATTTTAAATTCAACTTCAAACAGGTTTATAGAGCTAAGAGAGCAAAACAATAGGGTTCAGGCTCTTAAGCTTGGGGATGCCATTGTCATAAACCTTATTTAATTTCAATAGAGAAGCTAAAAAAATTCCTTTTTATCCCTGAAAGAAGGGAGAACCAGAAATAGACTCATCTTCCAGGGAAATGAATTCTACCTCCAAGATTTCTTAATCCCACATTGATTGGTCCCAAGTAAGAATGCACATTAGTACGGTTTCCAGAAGCCAATGTATATATTTTCTGGAGCAAAAAAAAAAAACAAAACAAAAAAAAAAACAAAAACCAACTATGCTATCTTGGATGTAAATTAAATCTACAGTGTTTTATATACGAGGATGAGCATTAAAAATGATAATCAGGCAGAAGAGGAGACAAGAGACTTGACTGAAAATCAGTAGAATCAATACACAGAAGCAACAGGCCTACTGGGGATCCAGATAATGGAGTTAGAAGACAGAAGCATTTAAATTAGCTGTGCTGAGGAACTCAACGAAGTAGAAAGACAATACGGAGGATTTCAGCAGAACATTAAAAATGCTGTAAAATGGCCAAAAGGTCATTCTTCAGCTTTAAAATGGAGAATGTGAAATGGAGAAGGGCATGGATTATGTAGTAGCAAAGGAGAGCAACCGAGGATTCATGAAGTTAGATATCCAAGGGGAAAGGGTATGAATGAAATGGCATTGAGCTAGCAGGTGCAGGCAAGAATCCAACGGGTCTTGCTGATGCTCAGACCGCACGCTCACTGGACACAGTACTAGCCTGTTTCCCTGCCTCCCCTGCTGTGTCAGTGGCCACGTGATTCAGTTCTAGCCAGTGGAATGAGGGAGGAAGTGACAAATGTCACATCTAGGTAGGAGCCATGCAGACACCTCATGCACCATCCCGTCTCCTCTTATCTGCAATGATGATTCCCTGGTGACCGTGGAAGCTTCATGGTGAATATGGCTAAGGTTTTATTTATCCTTAGTACTCAAGGGCTGAAGGAAGCAGAATACCACAGCCTCTGGCTTTGCGTGGGCTCCAGACGAAGGAGAAGGAAGTCTATATTGAGTGAGCATACCAAGACTTCAGTCTGTAGTAGCAGCTGGCTTTGCCTTTCATGCCTTCAGCCCTTGTAGGGCTGCCCTTTGCAGCGACTCCTGCTGCCAACTGCAGGGTGAGTTCCTTCAATGGTGGCTAAGCTGATTGGTTGACTTGGTGGAATGAGGAGATGCTAGGAGGCCGCCAGGAGTGTTTCTGTGAGGAGACTTCAGGAGAGGATTGGATGTAGGATGTGACCTGGTCAATGCTTGAATGTATTAACGAGTTTACCATCTGGACACACTGGTGGGCTGTGCTGAAAGAGAAGGCGGAGCATGGTGGGAGGAAGTTAGTCACTCAAGGTGCCGCTGAGGGTGGATTGTGTCTTGGCCTCTTCCTGTCTGTCTATGTTTTAAGGCCGTCACCGTCTTTACTCCACTTGGCCCTCGCCCACCATGCTCCGCTGCACCGAAGGCCCCAGGGATAGAGCCAAGTAATCAAGGACTGAAACCTTTAAAGCCACAAACCAGGATAAAGTTGTCCTTTCTTAGGTTGTTTCTCCTAGGTACTTGTCAAACTGATAAAAAGGCTGGAAAATACCCAAAGTGCCAGAGGACTGTCCGACTTTCCTAATTTTGCAAGATCTTGGTCTTGAAAACATTTCTCCCTGCTCTCACTGCTCTGTGAACTTGCCCACAAGGTTTGTTTATTGGGGGTCATGCTCAGAGCTAGTGCCATAGGTAATGGACATGTCCTTTCAAAGGAACCCCCATTTTGGAACATGCTTTAGAAAGAGGAAACGGAAAGGCTTTCTAATGTAGTCTAGACAAATGACCTTGATTATCTGTCTCCTGTCCTCGAACTTGGCCGAAATCTGTGAGATGATTACACTAAATGAATCTTTACTGTCTCTTTCACTTCAAGAAAGTCAGACCTGATTTTCACCAATTAAGCTCAGAAAATAGAATATAACACAAGATGGAAAAATGTGCAAAATAGATGCTCTATTAAATATGGCATAAATCTATATCATGAGGAATGAGAAGACTGAAGAATAGATTTATATCTATATGACCAAGAGAGCTAGTATTTTATCCACTTATATACTTACCAAACTTAAAGTCTTCTTCAGGGTCATTTAATCTGGTTCTTCCCCTTTCCCTCACTCCCTTCCAGCCTTTGCAACTTGAATTCTTTCTACCACAGCGCCATCAAGTGGCTATTTGGAAACTGCTTGAATTCCTCTAGTGACAGGCAAGTCATTACATCCTCTAGTGACAAGCAACAGTGTTCTCTGGGCAGCAGTGTTTTTAAATATGGAAGCTAGATTTAAGAACAGCATTCAAGAAAGTTGACTACAGTCTTGATGCTCTTGTGAGCACACACATATGATCATCCAGTACACCCTGTATATATATGAAGACATATACAGTGTATATTATATTGACATGTAGTATAAAACCTGTGCATATGAAGTATAGGGATAGACACAGACATCTTGATATATTCATGCACTCTAGGCACATAGCTTGCTAATTATTTCAACCATAATAAGACATGAACATTTCTGCTTAGATTTTTCAATGGCCGTAAGATCATTTCCTATATCCTGAAGAGACATGGAGTACTACTAAATCTGTCAAGACGATATATAGTTTCCTGTGACACTATTATTTACAGGGTTGACTGCCTTCCCCTTAGAGTAAAATATTTTCCCCTACGTAGGTCAATTCAGGTAGGAAGAGAAAGTACACATGGAATCTGCCATTCCGGAAAACATGCCTTCCTCCCAACCATGGAATGACTTAAACCCGTTCTCATTCTCATTCCTAGGTCAGCATTCTTTCAAGCATCCGTGGAGGTGTTTGGGCAAAGGCTGAATTCTTACTCCATGAATTGGTTGGCTAATGAGATATTTACAGATCACTCTGCAGGTGGCAAAGTGTCCTCTGACTCGGAGTTAAGGAACACCTCTGCGTTAGACAGACGAGTGGGGATCCTTATTGCGAACTGTACTTAACAAGACTAAAGAGTCAGGGAAGTTAGTACTATGCCTCAAATTCACAGAGAAGCTGGCTAGTCCCGACATTACCGGAGCATTGCCTACTTAGTATCATTTAACCCCCTTTCTTTATGAAGCTCGGTGCTTTGTTAGAATGGTGTTGTAGCCAGTATCACGTATGTGATCTCCTATTGTAGTCTGGGTGTGCATGCAGTACTTGGTTCTGTTAATCCGAGGTAGGCTTGAGTTTCCTAGGAGGGTCTTCATTTCATGAACAAATAGACCAAAGAAGCACCGTGCCTACAACATTACAAACTACAACCACAGCAATCACCACTAAGGTAAAACACCAGCGCCAGTTCTGAGATAGATGGTTTGTGAGCCCCTTTGACGATCACTAATTCAATGTCATACCAGTTCCTAGAAACAATATGAAAACTGACCATAGGTCGGTGAAGCAACTGAGGTTCATAGTTAACAAATAGAAAAGGTGATGCGGATGGGCAGCTCCCCTCTAGAAGTTCAGGACAGCAGAGCGGAAAGCAAGGAGAGTTTAGATCTCTAATGGTACCCCAAATCACCCGTGCCGACCCCATGCACCTGCCCTTGGCCATCCAACCCCACTGGCATGCCCCTGTAATCCAGTGGCGGGACTTTCCTTACAGCTGGCAGCAGGGCTGGCTTCCCTTTCGTGTGCTATGATACATCCGAGAGACGCCCATGCTGGGTTTCCAGTGAGCGTGGTTCAAGTTCACACTCTGTCAGGCATACGACTCATCGCCGTATAACATGGAAAAAAGTCATTTCTATGTCCCAGGCTTAAGGTTCCTGGTCTTTGAGAGAACTCAGTGGGATTTTGTGCCATGCCCTTTTAAGTTTGTTCCTGGAGCCTTTATGCTCCACAGGATGTGGGAACTGCAGTGCCAACAGACCAGACCCAGAATTTGCTTTTCCCAGGCTCCAGATGGAGACAGCCAATGGCAGAACAGCCTCTGAAACTAAGCAACCCTGACCGTGTCTTCCACTGCTTTTCTGGGCATCGGTTTGTTAAATCTACCATAGAAGCCAACACGTGTCAAACTTAACACCATCATTGACTGACTTATTTCCTAGTCTTAATTTCATTCTGCTTACCCTGAAATCATCCATCAGACACATCCCCACCTATTTTGTTCTGTTAAAAAGTCTTTGCAAAGCCCTGTTCCTAGCGATTGTAGAAATCTACAAGAGAAATTTAGTTAAAGGGAGACATTTTCACCAGGCAATGACTTAACTCTTCCTTCACCTGTTCCTTCCGTACAGATGCCAGAGCTGCGGTAATCGCATTGTGAGTTCTGGCCGGAAAAGTTCTCTGCCTTTGAAACTGTCAACAAAGCAACAGAAAATCCCAAATATATACACAAATATGTTCGGTTGCTAACAAGGCAGAAGGATAAACACAGGGTAGCAATGACAACTCTCTCATGGATTCTCCTTAAGAGGCAGCTCCTCGGTGAATATAGATTCAGATTGACTTTGAGGATTCAAGAAGCAGAGGTTGATTGAGTGTATTGAGCCTGGCTGAAGCTTGCATATGCGCGTAGACAAATTCTTTACTTTTGCTGCCCATCAGAAGCACCCAGGGGGCCTTTTAAAATCCCAATAACAAGGCTTCTCCAAGAACATTTGAACTTTTAACTCTCTCTCTCTCTCTCCCCTCCTTTTCTCCCTTCCTCCCTTCCTCCCCCACCGTGTGTGTGTGTGTGTGTGTGTGTGTGTGTGTGTGTGTGTGTGTGTGTGTGTAGAACTGGTATTTGTTTAGATTCCCTGGTGACATTATGGATGCGATGGTTAATCTTTTTCATCAACTTGATGAGATTTACAATCACCATGGAAACACCCTTCTAGGTGTATCTTTGAGGGATATTCTGGATTAGGTTAATTGATGTCAAAGACCCACCTTTACTTGTGGGTGGCATCATTCCATTGACTGCTTAAAAGGAGAAAGGAGGCTAATCACCACCATTGGTCAGCCTGCATCCTGCCTGCGGATTCTCTGGGACCAGCGGTCTCAAGCACTCGTGGCCACCCACCCACCCCCACTGTATTTTTGGACTGTTAGGCAAAACCAATTCTTTCCTTCAGTTGCTGTTAGATACTTTGGGGACAGCAAGAAGATCACGGCCATTGGCCACTAACCTGGGCCTGTTCCCTCCTCTGATTCAAGTATATGGCCAAGACTCTCTCAGAAGGGAGGGAGGTGCAAGCGTGCAGGCAGCCACACTCACGGTCAGCTGCAGGCCTGTTTTCTCATGGTCTCCGGTTTCTCTCACGCCAGGCCACCTGAGGCTGGGGGAGGGGAATTACAGTCTTGGAAATGTCAGTCACACTATTAATTCAAAAGGCAGTGTGAAATTATAAGGCAGACATGAAGGAGTACTTTGATTCAGTTGTTTTGAGAGTCAGTCTGCACCTTGGCAGCCCTGTTTTGAAAAGCTGTTGAATACAGTAATGACCCAGAGGTGGCCTGGCGTAGACGGAAAGCTGGGCAGCTAGAGAGTGGGGACAGAGAGGACAAACTTATTTTCTGAACGTGTCCTACTCCATAAGGGGCCAAAGGGGGCAAAGGCTGAACACTGTCATAGCTGAGTTTACTTAATCCTCAGTCCCAAGCTATTTAACTTGAATGCCACAGGGACAGAAGATAAGCCGTTCACATATTCAAAGAGTTTTGTGCAGATTGATGAATAGCTGTAGTCACAGAACACTTAATTGCTTCCTACGGTGGCTATTCTTGCTTCCTGGTCACTCTCCCCTTTAGAACCCCCTTAACCCCACCCAACAGTCAAGGTGTTAGCACATGGCCCTGTGGAGGCCTTGGGCCTCGCTCTAAAGCTCATGCCCAATTCCTGCCGCAATGTGCTCGGCTCTCACAACCACCAAGTTCTTTAGTCACCAAGTAGCACCCTGCTCACATGACCTCAGCAAGACATACAAGGGCCATCACTCTGAAGACCAAGCAAGCAAGCGAGCAAAACAAAAGCAGCAAACCTCAGGTGCTTAGGGGAAGAGGGAGACATAGCTAGAGTCACACAGCGGAGGAAGCTCGGTCGCACTTGTCTTTCTCTGCACTCCAGTCTTCAGGTGCTGGCTTTGTTTGAAGAGCGCCAGCCCATGGATTCCCTGAAATGGATACTGCATTTTAACTCTCCCTGTCTTTAATGCAGTGGCACGGAGGGGTGAGCTGCTATCATGGCTTTGTTGTCTTTTCCTCCCACGCATCACGAATTAGGATCCTGTTGTGTCCATATAAACATTGCCTATGGGTTTATTTTTAAAATAAAAATTGCTTTGAGAAGACTAGCATACGGGGCTATCTTAAGAGTGTGTCTCAGATCTAGAGTCCAGGTCAAGTCACCATGACTGTATTACTTCTTATATCTTCTGGCCACACTTTTGTTGACATGGTAATATGGCCACCATAAGCTCATGTGTTTGAATGCTTGCTTCCCAGCCAGTGGCACTGTTTGGAAAGGTTGTGGAACTTCTAGGAAGTGGCTTCCTGGGATCTCATAGCCTGGATGCACTTCCTGTTCACTCTCTGCTTCCTGACGAGGGATGCAATCCGCCCATCTGCCTCAGGCTGCCTTGCCTTCACCACCCGGCTAGGCGCTATCCATTATAAACTGTAAGCTCAAATAATCCCGTTGCCTTTCGATTGCTTCTTGTTGGATATGCAGTCGCAGCAACTAGAACTCCAGATCCACCTTTTCTTAGTTAGGAATACTCTCACCTAGAGACAACAAGCTAGTCACTAGCAGCAGCTGCCTGTGTGGGCCTTCTGCTGACGGCGTGAGAAGGAAATGTGAGAGAAGCGTTTACTACCCCTTTATCACCACTTCCCCACAGCAGGATAAATCTGGAGATACTTCCTAATATCGCAGAGCTGGGCTAGTTATTTTGCACTGAACTCTTGCTTTCTTACCCTCCTCAGACTTATAAAAGACTGTTAATAGATTCTATAAATTGTAGTGTCTCATCAGCGAGAGAGAAGACGAGGGAGAGAAAATGAGCAAGAGTGTGTTGTATTCTCATCATTTGCATAAATGTGTTAGTAGAAGATCCTTGAGACCAATGCCTACCCCTTGCTAGGCACAGCGACGGCCCAGAGGGTGCTGGGTAAAAGTGACATCCAACACCGAATCGTTATGCTTTATGAATGAAGAGGATAGGAAGAACTAGGATGCAATGTCTAATTTCTAAGTATAAATGCGTAGCAAGCCGCCTGAATTAAACCTGATTTTTGAAGTAATTACCTCAACATTCCAAGCCTTCATGACTTACAAATTACTTTTTAAAAATTAAATTTAGACTAGGGCATGAACAGCAGAGTTTAGCATTTACCCAGGAAAGCATCCACATTTTGTGATTCCTGGACAGCTCATCTTGGGTCAACTTGATGAGCTGTAGACTCATGACCTCTGGCCTCTGTATTTCTCTGGGGGATCATACAGAATAGATCAGCTGAGGTGAGAGACGCCTTCTGTGGGAACCCTAGTCTCTGGGCTGATTCTGGACTAGATTAACAGGAGAAAGTGAACACAGACATCCCTTGTTATCAGTGTCTTAGCTATGGCTCCATGGTGGCCAGCTGCCTTATGTTCCTGCAGCTGTAACCGCCACCTCCCCCACCCCACAATAGTTTATAACCTGGAATTGTGATCTAACTTAACCCTGTTTTCCCTTGTGTTGTTTCTGTCAGCATGTTTTGCTGTAGGAACTCCTATTATAATTCTATTTTTTATTCTTTAAATTTGTTTTTATTGTATATAGTTTTGTATTAGGCTGAGAACTCTTTCATTTAGGCAAAAGGAGGAGATGCTGTGGGATCTCCTTCAGCCAATAGCCTTTAAGATATTAGCTTACACTGAACATGGCCACATGTACTATATATACAGAGTAGAAATGTGCACAGCCCCTTGGCTGCTGGGTTCGGTTCCTATTCCCCGCTCATGAAGAGGAGCTAGTGTGGTACGACTTTATTATAATCAACTACAGTGTTTTACTAAGGCAACAGGGAATATAGATATAACCAATTTTGGGGACATTTTCTAGGTAACAGAAAACGCCTACATGACCAGGAGAGTGAACAGATTACTCAAAGTCCCGCCTTCCAGCCCACTTGTGGTAGGTGAGCCAGTGTTAGCTACGGCCACATTAGCGCGATTGCTAACAGATCCATGCTTCGGGTGGAAACTGGAAAAACTGAAAATAGCAATGTAACTAACTCGAGTTGGTGTTCAACACAATGCTGGAATGTGATGAGTATCCAGAGATTGGAAGACGTTCATGGGCAGTAACCAGAAAGGAGTCATGCCCCATGACAAACGATAAGGTCAATAAGGTCACTAGAAAGCTAATGAGCAAAGGAAGTTGATGACTTGGCCATTCCTAGATCATTTTTTTAAAGTCCTTAGTCACAAGGAAAGGAAGTAATTCCAGACCCATATGCACTTTGTGCACGACTGTGTGTACCATGGTGTATCAGTTTTAAAGGAAATGCTACATAGTCCATCCGAAGCATGATGGTAGTAATAACACTGTTATTCATTGCTGCTTTGCTATGTACTTGAGATTTTGCTAGGTGTTTCATATATCCATATTCCCCTGTGATGGCTATGATTGGTTGTCAACTTGACAACATCTGGTATCAACTACAATCCAGAAATGGAGGGCCCAACTGAGAGTGATGTTTTCTTGGTTTGAAGTGGGGGAATCCACTTCTAGTCCAGACCTTGGAGGTAGGAAGACACACGCCTTTGATCCAGATCTTGAGGAGGAAAGTCATGCCTTTCATCTGGGCCACACCCTTTGCTGGAAGTCTACATAAGGACATAGAAGAAGGAAGATTTTGCTCTTTGTCTGCTTGCCTTCATTTTGCTAGTACATCCATTCCTTTACCAGACATTAGAGCCTACTTCTTTGGGATTCCAGCATATACTGAAGACCAGCTGAGACATCCAGCCTTGTAGACTGAGCAACTACTGAATTCTTGGACTTTCTATTCACGGCGAGCCATTGCTGGGTTAGCTATACTGCAGCCTGTAAGACATTCCAATAAATCCCCTTTGTATATTCTTTCCAGAGAACCCTGAGTAAGACACCACCTGCTCAGATTAACTGTAAGCCCTAAGCAGGCTTCTTCCTCATACCAATGCTCCTTGGAGTGCAAGTACCTGATGGGATATGATTCCTAACCTGGAGCGGGGGCAGGAGTCTGTGTGCAGGGGTGAACTGTTGGGCACCTGGGCATTGGACCTGGCACCTTTTCAGTAAGGATGGGATGAAATGAAGAGATGTTTCCCCCTAGTCTGTTGTGCTCCTGCACTGAACTTTGTAGAGTCCAAGAACTGGAAAGCAGAACCACGCCATCTGGGTTTTAATCAAAATTCATCTGTTTAAGGATAGATAATTATATATATTCATTTAGTGCTTTGTGGTTTTTATAATCTTGAGATATCTAGCCATAGGCTACATATTCCTCCATGAACTCTCTCTCCTTGTTCTGTACATTCAGAAGCCTTGGGGCCTGGTATGTATCAATACTACAATAACTAGGCCACATTGGTGATCATTATTTCTAAACCTTATTCCTACTTACAAATGCTTTAAGTTGTGTTCAACACATTGCAGTCCTGGGGTGTTTTTGAGATACTCCACAATTAAAAATCTGCCATTAACCATCTAAACAGAAGAATCTGAACCTTTGAACATGAAGGGCTGGGATAACAGCTGGACAGAGGCTGATCAAGGGGACAAGGCTACAGTATTCATAGCAGCCCCACTAGCTGCTAGCAATTAGCTGGGAGAAAGGGGACGAGGGTATCGCGGAGGCTAGCAGCTGCTTCCGCAGCTGTGCACACGAAGAGAGAGGCTGAATGCGAATCTCACTTCTTCCTGGGATGCATTGTTCCAGCAGGAGAACGTTCAGCCATTTGAGACTTCCATAGGAAGGACGACCAGCTAGTTGTACCCCTGGCTGCTGAGCACCTATCAAAAGTCTACTCCTGACAATTTTGCTGCCGGGAAAACTTAGTCTTTGCAATAAGGAAATAGACTTCAATGGCGCAGTGGGGAGCCCTGAGCTGGGAGTGAGAAGCCACGTCCCCAACTGGCTATTTCTTGGCAAGTCGTTTCACCTCTTTCTTTGGTTGCCTTGCAAACATCACTAAGGACTTTGTCCCACAAAGAGCATTCATCCCATAGGTGAGCCCTTAATTCAGGTCGGCTTCTGATCCTCCTCCTCTTGTTATAATGATTTCTTTCCGATGAGGAGATGATGACCGCCCTCCTGCTCCCCTCAAGGGTAGTCAGAAGGACGATGGGGTTAATGGACGTGAGAGCGGTTTGAGATCTGTCCAAATGTGAGGGTTCCAGAGGTAGAATGATGGAAAGGACCCTCAGAGCCATGTCTCATCTCTGAGTCATCAGGTTCCTTTCCGCAGTGGCCTACGGAGCGTGGATGCCTAAGACCTCCAACAGTGGCAGCTCTTAGCTGTGCCATATTCTCCTCTCTGCCCCGAGCGCTGCGCACAGCACAATTGATCTGTCTTTCCCTGCTGCAGGCCTTTTGCACCTCTGGTCTTGCGGTTTGGGGGCACACCAAAGTAAAGCAAGCTCGCCATGACCGCAGCCACAGTGACACTGTGACCGATGACCTGATGATTTAGGCAGTTAATGAAGGGCTCATTCGCAGGGAGTGTGGGCATGCTGGGCAAATGGATGACTCGCATCCCAGACAGAACAGTGTGGGGTTTCATTGTGCTGTTTTGAATGGCCATCCATCTAAAATGTAGGGTTGGTTTACTTTGGAAAATTTCCATTTAGTATTTTGAGATGGTGGTTAGTCACAGGTAAGTAAAATAGAATGTGGAGACACAGAAAGAAGAGGTGAATTTATCTAGTGTACAGAAGTCCTTTTTTGGGTCAACCCACTAATCTGCTGGGTAGAATTCCTTTGTGACTGACAGGACATTCATTATAGCATTGACACTGCCCAGTGGTACGCCATGCAGAACGCTGAAGCTCAGTGTTGTCAGTTTATTCTCAAGGAAGTGGTAAACATTTATTTTATTTTTGAGATGAAAATATAATCATTTCATTTCCCCCTTCCATTTCCTACCTCTCAACTCTCCATTATACTCTTTCTGCCCTCTGAAAATTATGGCCTTTTTTTTTTTTGTTAATTCTTGCTACATGCTTAGGTCTTTGCGCGCTCTCTCTCCAACACACATACACACACACACACACACACACACACTCCTAAATACATAACTATAACCTGTTCCATGTTACTTGTATGTATATTTTTAGGACTGGCCATTTGGTATTAGATAACCAATTGCCATGCTGTTTCTGGGGAAGACTTTGACTCCCTACTCTCAGCATTCCTTAGTTACTTGAAGTTCTTCGACGCCTCATGGTCTTTTCCCCATCTACTCTGGCGTGTCCACTGCTGTTGTACCCATTCAGCTCTTGTTTGTGACCCACAGCATGGTACCATAAACCCATGAACAGTGCCAAGAATTATGTCGGCAACCATGTGAGTACCTTCCCAGACATACAGAGCAGCAGCTGGCACCGTGCGGAGCCATCTTACCAGCAGGCTGTGAGATGTGTGGTCTGTTTTAGGGAAGGAACTCAGAAGTTAAGGAGAAACTCAAGAGATGGGTTAGTAATACAAGAAGCAAGAAAGGCAAGCTACTGTGCAGGCCAGGAATCCCCTAGCATTTATGTCCATTATCTTATAAAAGTCTTACACAAAGCCTGAGCAGCGTTAATTTTTCCATTTTGAGTAACTGAGTCTAAGGAACTCCTTTAAAAGCACCCAATGCGGATGATTTTTATCTAGGACACCTAACTCCTCGTAGAAGCTACCAAACATGAGCAGGCATTTTCTCCCCATTCTTCTTAGCTATTGGTCCCTGTTGGTCTCATTCATTGGTCTTATCATAATTTATCTTATTTGTAATATAAAAAGATATGTTCTCTTTTGTTTATTGCTTTTCTTTATTCTTATAGGTTCCCCAAGGGCAAAGACCACATAGGCTTCATCTATCTACATTCTTCTCCCTGTGCACAAATGCTCAATAAGGACTTGTTGTCATGTGAAGATGTGTCCAGGAGACTTGCCTATCATAATCACTGCCCACTTCTATGCTTTCTGTACTATATTGTAACTTCCTGATTTACACACATCCTTGTTGAGCCTATGAAATTGTGAGGTCAGCAACTGTCCTTTTGTCTTGGCATGCTGAGCCTGGCACACAGTAGATGCATGAACAGAATGGAATTTACAATGTCCAGAGCAGACGCAAGAGTCTGACTGCTGAGACACGGGTTAAACATGTTTCCATGAACTTCGGGGCACGAAGGACACAGAATGAGCTGAGCAGGTGATGCTGTTGGAACGTGAGGATGGGCTGGGTGGGGGTAAGGCCCTAGAAAGGAGCGGAGGCAGGTGAGCAGGCACCTCTGTTACTATTGTGGGGTACCTGGTAGGTGGTGGAGAGAGATGTCCTAGCAAACGGGGATGATTGAAAGAAGCAACTGTTACCCTAGAAATTTCTCATGGGACACACGATCAAGGCTGCTACAATAAGTGCCTGCCATTTTTCTGAGTGAGAAAATGGTGGATGCTGAAGTAGAGTTAAGATGAATGTACTTCACGATATTTTCTCGTAAATGCTACTACTGGAAGGCACTCTTTTCTCTCCCAACTGACATTCTTGTCTGTTAGGGGTCCAACCTTGAAGGGTTCATACATTCCAGGGTAGGGGCGTGTGGGTTAGAAATGTTAGTTCTGATAAACAGAGATGCAAAAGAGATACAGAGATATAGAATAGTACTGGGAGGGCAACTTAGTGAATACTGAATGCTCCTGTGTTTATTTCTTATGACCTTTAAATACCCCAATTCACAACAGAGGAAGAAAGCAAAAGACTGTCTTATCATGATCCAAGTAGTGGACACAGTCAATACCATCCTAATACCCAAAACACCAAGGCCCCTTACCCTAGGTCAAGACATCCTGTTAGGAGCCACATCTTAAGTTAAATCTCTTGTCAGAAACCTTGAAGGAGCAAGACTAGGCCTGAACTCTCTGACCTCTCCAGGGAGAACAGATCCACTTCTGTGGGCAAGCACACTTGCCATTTGTTTACTCATGTCCTAACGGACCCCTCCCCTGGACTATGTCAATACATGGGGTCCGTATTCTCAAAGCCCCACATAACTTCTCTTTTTCGTACTTCCATGACTTTCATTGGTTAATTAGTCAACTATTTGTGTCTTTCCAAAGTATGATCAACTCCATTATACAACTCACCATCTTATCCACAAAACTGTCGTGTGCTGGTCTAGTCATTACTAACTATTGCACTTTCTATATGTTTCTTGTAGTTCATTATAAATTGCTTGCTGAATATCAAGCTACCACAATTGAGGGAAAATGCCCTTGTTAGGTACATGGCTATTTTTCTGGGAAGTTTCTCACCAAACTCTCCCTGAGCCAAGCACCATCCTGCACATGAAAGACTAGTGATGAGAATATAGACAATAGCCTAGGAAAGTCCTTAGCTTAAGACCGCATCATGTCCATGTTAATGGCTTTGTCTCTGCACCTCTGACTCTCTGAAATCTTTTTATTTATGCTGTCAGGGCAAATTATAAATAATGAAAGGCTAGAAAACAAAGCAAAATATAATATGAGAGAAAGACATTTGCATCTATACGTGCAAGTTCCATTAGGGAAGTTCTTGGCCGTGTGCTTAAGGAGCTGATCCCCTAGGCATAGGTTGCAGTTAGAATTGCCAGGGGATTTTAAGCGTGCAAATTCAGAGATCTGACTCTGAACCTCTGGTGCGTTTTTTGACCGCTGATCACCCAAACCTTATGCTTTCAGCCAAAGGGAAAACCTCCGGAGCAGAGTTTTCTGCGGCTGGCAGGACTGGCAATCAGCTGGCTGACATCCCCACAGGAGACAGCTTGTGTTTCCCCAGGGCAGGGTTCTCCAGCCTTGATGATCAGAGGCTTCACGCGAGTTTACCGATGAAGGCTCTTGGTCTCTACTCCAGGAGGCTGATGGGAGATTCCCACTGGCTGAGGCTTGGAACTGGGCGGAGCATGAAGACCAGCTTTGCCCTTTAGGCCCATCTCTTCTATTTCTCGTTCTGCGAACACACGTCCAAGGTCTGACTCACGTCGTCCGTAGGCAGCTCTACAGGATCATGGGCTTCAGAAAACTTGGGCTCTGCATCCTGACCCTGATTCTATAGTAGAACAGGTAGCTCAGCCATCTTCCTCTCCTCCCCAGGATTTCTTCTTACTCCTAAGACCACCCTACCCTGAGATCCAACTCATTATTTTCCTGGGCCCCGTATTCCCACGTGCCTGCTGGAAACAGCTGGATCATGGTTTTTTGGGTAGAAATGGGATCCGCAGTTTGGAAGCTTGCTTGCTCTCCGCTTCCTGCTGTTCCATCCATGGCTTTCTTCGCCTCTTCTTACATCTGTCTCCTTCTGATTAATCTTGTGTGCAGATAATTTGCCCAGTCACTCCTTTCAGTGGGCATTCATCATTCATGTGCCCAACTGTCTCTAGGAGGTCAGGTCTGTGGTCGCCCAGCGTGCCGGGAACAGCTGCCACTAGCTGTGCTTTGCATATTGTACACTTAACTGCCAGTCAATTCCTTGTTTAGAGAAATCACACTGCACTTTCAAGTGATCATGTTGTTTTCATGCATGTGCACATGGGTGTTTTTGCAAGGGAGGGGTCAAATTAACCATTCATCTTCCCTTTCAGTAATTATTCATAAAGCTAAAAATCATTTGCATCTTAAATAGTTCCCCAGGAATTAAAAAAAAAAAGATGGTACTACAGTCACAATGCTAAACTCAATAATAATTAGAATTATTCCCAGGCTGTTGAGTAATGTAAACACATTAAAGCATTTTTGGTTGGGTTTATTATCTGCTGATAAAATGAGGGCCCAGCTGAAGGGCAGTGCTGGGTAGCAGCTAGCATGTGAGCTGTGCTATGTTCTCTTTGGCTATTTGGCTGTACCCAGGTATTTATATCCACATAGCAGATGAGTCCGGAAATATGTCCCACACAACTCCCAACCTGTAGACTCAAAACCCACAAACAGAATAAGCAAACGAAATGAAAACTAATTGGATTTTAAAAGACCATTCCAGTCTGTTGTGACTTGAAGTGAAAGTCCCCAGAGGCTCATTTCCTGGGGTGTGGGGGAGGGGGTTGACTGCAGGAGATGGGCTTTGGGGGAGGATGATTGGATCCCGAGGGCTGTGATCTAATCAGTAGATTGATTTCTTGATAGACTCATACTTTGAAAGTGTTCTGCTCCGAGGAAGCAGGTTATTAGGGGTGAATCCATGGAGTGCTGGACTTGTCCTAGCTCCTTTTCTATATTATCAATCTCCCTTCTCCCTCCATCCCTCTTTCCTCATCTCTCTCCCTCCCTCTGCTCTTTACTCATCCCCCCTCTCTCTCCCTCCCCCTCTTTCTCTCAGTGTCTCCTTCCCTTCTTGAAATGAAGAAATCCTTCTGTCACATTTCCCACCTCCAGGATTTTCTGCTCAAGCATGGGGGTGTGACCATAACCAGAGTTGCTGACCCCACGACTGGAGTTGGCAACCCCATGAGTCAACGTAAATCTTCCCAGCTTTTTTTTTTTTTTATCACAGCAACCAGAAAACCAATGCAGAAACTGAGGCAATAACCAATGTGACTCCTATGGCGTCTCCGGACAGCACGGGCAATAACAAAGCAAATGATTGGCAGGCTCCGGGAAGGACATCGGGATGGCCGTGAAATGAAGGACTGAAGTAACAGAGAGGGATGCATCTAGGTCACTTTCCTTCACAGCAAGTGGGAGAGTGCAGTCTTGACATTGAAAGCTTGGCCCTTAACTTCAGCCTTTGACCAATGATTTAGGGCGTGGAAAGATAGGAGAGAAAAGAGTCATGAATAGAGGTGATGGGGAGTGGATTCAGCTTGAATAGATAGACCAGAGCAAAGAGGCTGGGGTTGGGAGCAGAGGCACAGGCAGGGAACTTCCTTACGACAGCCATCCCATGCAGCTGGGCCAGCCGAAGGGACTCTTTCAACCCTTCCTGTTCCACATCCTCTCCCAGTTTCCTCCTGTCATCTCCATGCCTTACTGGCATGGTTTCCAGTTTCCTCTTCTTCTTCATCACCTTGGTCTTGACTGGACTTCTTTCTCTTCTCAAGAAAGGCCCCCAAAATATGCGTATGGCATATGACATACATATGTATTTATCCTACAAAGTAAGTCTACATAGTCCTAGCTCCCAACTGATGTTTCTTAACCCAAGCATTGTAAAGAAATATTTGAATGATTTGAGAATTTTACTATTAATTTTAATGAAAAACTCTCGCAAACCCTTGTCAGGACATATGAATGGGCAAGCCTTCCACTTTCAATCTCACACTTAGCAGAGTGCTGGACAGGAAGCTTCCCACTCTGTGAACGGCATAAGGGCTTGCCCTAGACAGAAAGCTACCCCAAGAGAACAGGAAGGCTCAAGGCCATTAGGACTGCCCTCTCCAAGAAAACCCGGAAGCCTTTCCATTTAGAGAAACCAACGGGAGGACCCAAATGTCATTCACCCCTGCCTGCCGTGAGTGGGAACTCCCACAGAAGTCGGCTCCGTTCCCACCCTAATCTTCTGAGCACCTTGTACTAGGCATGTTTTTTCTTCTCTCGCGAACTCATTTGCACATGTCAGCACTAATTTTCAAATGTGCCTGGAAGCAGTGAAAAATGAAACTTCAGACTGGTAGCAGCTTTTTGATAGCGTGCACCCACAGCTGCCTCTCAACTTTTACTTGTTATTAAAAGGGGGGGGGGAAGCGAAATTGGTGTTTTTTTATTGCTCTAATTAAGTCTTTAAAAGCTGCAACCACACAGAAAAGAGGGAGAGGGAGGAAGCTGGGATGGGGAGGACGAAACAAAGCAGCAGCCCTAACAGAATGCAAAATGGTGAACTCTGCTGAAATCCCTGTCTCCTGCCACCCAAGGTCCCTACTCAGTGCTCCTCAGAGATGTGGGTGTGACTGGGCAGAAGAAAGGTTTGTTTACCAGTGGAGCACAGGGCCCCAGGTGGAGGTTAGCCCTGACTGGAAGGATGGAAAGAAACAAGACACAATCTACAGACAACCAGCCTTGCTCCATTCTCTTAGGAGTTTCCATTCTCCTGCCTCTGAATTCTCAGGCCTTCTTCCTAGAGTCCATCTAGGTGAGCAATGAAAAAATAAACGCAAACAGGAATGAAAATAAACGAACGGCCTTCTTAGCATGCTCTGGGCTGTTTCAAGGGCTTTTTGCAGCAAGTCTTATGCTATTCTTGCACTAGTGATTCGCTCGCTATTTATTTGCTTACTTCTGAGTGTGCCTGTGCCCTTTTATCAGTTACGGGCACCACAGGTGTGCAAAAGCCTGCAAAGGTCAGGAGAGGGCAATGGAGGCCCTGGAATTGGAGTCATGAATAGTTGTGATCCACCGTGTGTGCGTGCTGGAAACTGAAGTCACATGTCCTTTACAAAAGCAGTAAGTGCTCTTAAGCACTGAGCCTGTCTCTCCTGCCTCACTTTTATGGATTTATTAAAAAAACAAAAACAAAAAACCAAACGGTTAATGACATATGGACAAGATCTGAAAGGGCTCAAATGACCCAAACAGTTTAATTCTAGAAAAGCGGGTTTTCAACCTTTCTAATGCTGTGACACTTTAATACAGCTCCTCATGGTGTGCTGATGCCCTGACCATTACACTATCTGGCTGCTACTTTGTAACTGTAATTTGCTACTGTTATGAACTGTAATGTAATGCAGGGCATCTGATATTGAACCCCCAAAGAGATTGCAACCTATAGGTTGAGAACCATTGTTCTAGAAGTTGACTGTAAGCTGCTAACAGTGTCTCTTCTCTGGGGAAGGACTTTTGAACCAGAAAATGTTATCAGTAGCCCTGGAACTCCACCCAGGCTGGACCTACACAAGGAAACACTTCAAGAATTACCATGAAGGCTCTGGCCTTTATTGTAGGGAGATGCTGTTGAAAGAATTCTAAGCAAGGGAACGGCAGGCAAATTTTTATCTTCTGAGAGTGCTGAGGATCACATGGCATCAAGCGGATGGTGTAGATGGGGGCAGATGGAGTAAAGAAAGCGGCAGGCAAACGGATGCTGGGGTGCAGAGTGGAGGCAGAGAGGAAGAACCTGGGGCAAATAGTGAAAAACTGATCATAAGTAGAGAAGGGGGAAAGAACTAAAGGTTTGCAGTTCCGTAGACATGGAGTTTTACAGACAACATGGGAAATAGCATCCTTTTTCTCCCGCTCATTTTCCTTAGAAGAGAGAGTCATAGCTCATTCTTTCACACGCCGGCCCAGGGACTGTCCACACGAATCAAAAGAGGAGATGGCCAGCTGGTCAGAATCATTAAGAGAATAATAAACTGGGACAGACAGACAGACAGACTTGGTTATCAGGGAAATGTCATAAATTGAGAGAGCAAATTTTAAACAACTTCTTAAATTGCCCTTTTCTTTAATAAAGACTAAATACTTTTCCCATGACCACGAAGAAAGGAAAGATCCCTGTTCTCAACATCTCCACATATCACTGTAATAGAGACTTAGACTTTTGTAATGAAGTAAGAAAAATAAAATTATTATTGTTATACTTGGAGAAGTCATGATTATGTATCTACTATATTTGTTGAGGACAGCAAAAATATATTAGACAAAATGAATTTAGTAAAAATTGGAGGATATATGATCAATTGCATGTAAATATTAGCAAGTAACAATAAGATATATAAATTATATGCATCAATTGTATTCATACAATAATTAACAATAAGAATAATAAATTTAAATATATAATATAGCATCAAAATATTAGGACTCAAGAATAAATAAGGAGAAATTCCCCAAAACCATAAAGAACAAAAGAATATATTGTTTCACAATTAAATAAACAGAAAGGCATACCATATTCATGGACTGGGTAAACTAACTGTTACTATATAGATATTGTCTATTTATGTTGTCATGCATATTAAAAGCAATACAAATACAAATATCAGCAGTAAGCTTTTGTACAAATTGACAGAATAATTTTCAAAGTCTTGTGGGAATACATGATACCTACCATAGCCAGAATAGCACTACAAGGGAACAGGAGAGGACCGCATACACTCACTTCAGGACTTACTGCTATGCTATGGATGGCAGAACAGTGAAGGCATCTTGGCATTGCTTAGTGTTGACATGTAGAAGAGTCAGGACTCGTTCTGAGCACACATGACCAACTGATTTCAGGTGAAGGTACAAAGGCAACATAGGAGCTGCCCTTCAAGGAACAGTGCCGGATCACTTTCATTCCTTACAGCAGATAAAAATAAGTCAACATGGGTCACGGACCTAAATGTAAGCTATAAGACACAAACCTATAGAAAGACATGTAAGAGAAAATGGTTCTGATCGTGCCGGAAAGAGCTGCTCAGTCAACAAATGCACCGTCTCCAGAAAGAACAATGTGAAGTCAACCTCAGTGGCACTAGAATCCTCTGCTCCTTTACAGATTCTTAAACTAACAAAAGGAAGACGTAAAACTAGGAAAAACACATGGTTTAGCAAGAATGCATACTTTAAAAACTATGAAACCCTCTCCCCCCCAAAAAAAGAATAAGTAAAGTCAACTAAGTAAATGGTGGGAGATTCAAGCATAATATTTGTCACGTGGGAGATATAGATGGCAAGTAAGCAAAAAATATACGCTCAGGGTTAGAATTCATCAGCACCGGGGATCAAAATTACAAGACATTATTGGGCATGAAGTGAGATCTAAAGAGTAAAAGACTTGGCCTAGTAAGTATTAATGAATATACATGAACTTTGCTACTCTGCTGATTAAACTCTTAAATAGTACCAACATCCTAGAAAACAGGTTTGTGGCACCCCTAAAATTAAACCTACCATTTGACCCAAGGTGTTTTCCTCTAAGGTGCTTCTTCAGAGAGGCGACAGCCTACACACACACACACACACACACACACACACACACACACACACACACACTACAAAAATGTTCACAGTGCCTTTATCTGAACCAGCTTCCCCCAGGTGTATTCCTGAGCAAACGAGATGCCCCTCAGTTAGGTTGGTAATTGAATTGTTCAACAGCATTCTCCTTTAGCACTGGGAGTGTATGGGATCACGTCTTCCTACCTCATTTGCCAAGGTCTGGCCGTGGAAGAAATTTTTTGCCCAGCTCAAGTTTAAGTACAAGGGAAACGCTCATTCTTTGTATCTGAAATGATTCTTGAGAATAGTATTTGGTATATACGTCTATAGAAACCTTTTAATGCAAATTTTCAAGTTTATATTTATACATTTGTGATAGTGACTATGTATCTGGACCCATTGGAGTAGTCCTGTATTCTTTACACACAATAGCTCATTTAATCCCTGAGACAATAGAGTGGGCAGATAAGGAATCTAAATATTAGAAAGCTGTTTTCTCAAAGAAATGTTACATTACTTTTTATTAGAACACAGCTTTAAACCCATGCCCTGCTGACTATGCATGGTTAAACTACTTTTCTGAGTCTGATTTGTAAAGGTTGCTCTTTCCCACAAAATGTTTGAGTCTTCTTCCTGTCAATACTAAATAGACTAGTAAATGAATCAAAGCTCCACACCCCCACAGCATTTTTTTTTATATTTCTCAGTAGACTGAGAGAGATAAGAACACTTCTTTGTCACTAATTCCTGAGATATCATGATTACCAATTTTTTTGGTGAGATGTAAATTTGGAAATAAACCAGACATAGAGAATATGGCTTACAGGGGAGGAGTCAAGAGAACAGGCAAGGACAGAGGAGGGTGGTGGGAGGAGGTGTCGGGGGAGCAAGTAAATTTCTCATTTCCATACTTTCTAAGCAGGGCAAGTTTAAGTTTAGAAACATGAGCTATCATTCTTTATTCTTTTGTCAGGGCACCTTGGCGACGTGGATGTGATTACTGTACCATGAACTTGTGAGTATCACCTTGGATTGGTAGACATAAAAAAATATTTAAGACCCACTTCTTGGGTATGATAGCCTGTAGAATTAAGGAAGGGAAGGATGAAGAGGGAAAAGGGGGAAAAGGAAAGAAACAAGGGGGAAAAAAGAAAAAGGACACTGTTTCCAGCAACAATAGAAAGCACACTCTGCTCACAGCCTTCCAGCACTGGCTGTGAGAGTAAGACACCTGATAACAGTAGCCATTAAGCGCACATTTTCTGGAGTCTTGCTGTATGCCAGGCACTGAAGCAAAGAGCATTGTGTGTGTTGCCTCAACTGTGATTTTCAACAACCCAGCAGGGAAACTGTAGGAACTGTCGCATTTGCATTTTACAGATGATAAAAACCAAGATAGAACATGCTAAGCAACGTGTTCAAGGGTAGCAGACAGAGGACACAGAGCTAGGATTCCTGGCTGCGTATTTCTTCCTGCACTGTAACAAGACACCAAGTCACTCTTTAAAGACTTAATATGTGTGTCTGGTGGTCAAGGGAGAGTTTGAGGTTGTCATCATGGTTTTGACTTGACAAGGTTGGGCAATAGGAAAGTTGACTAACGGTAGCATTGCTAGTATGGGTGAACTGGTTAAAAGTGTAGGACATGGGGAACAGAGGTGCTGGCCCTTATTCCAGCGCTGGCCATCTCCATGTGTACAGAGAGCAGTCATAATCCAAGCCACACCTTGAGACAAAGTGGGAGAAGGTAGTGAGATGCTCAACCAAAGTTATAGAATGAAGAGGACCATAGAAAGCCATGCCCCCATCAGGTCTGCCACAGAATCCCGTATTTCTCTGTAGTCTTCACCTGTTGTCATGTTCAGCTGGGCAAGCTGCCTTTGTTCTCCGGACATGAGAAAGACTCATGCTTATGGGGTAATATCAGCCTGCTTTCCTCCCTAGTCTCTCAGCTGCCAGGAGCTCTTGGTGAGCAGAGATGATGATTTCATTTTGAAGTATTCTATAGGGATCGAAGAAATGACATGTACTTGGTGAACGAGAAATGCCCTCAATCCCGGGTCTGTTGCTTCATAGCTGTGGAGCCTTTGGTTAGGTACCCATCCTTATGTGGATCTTACTTGCCCTGGCTGCAAACTCCCAAACGTCTGTGTTGCAAGTATGTAAATGCCAAGTAACATAGTGTCAATAAAAGCAATTTCTGATATGGCCTTTTGGTTCTCTGTCTCTCTGTCTCTCTCTCTCCCTTTCTCTCTCTATCATCTATCTATCTATCTATCTATCTATCTATCTATCTATCTATCTATCTATCTATCTATCTATCATCTATCTATCTATCATCATCATCATCATCATCATCTATCTCTATCAACTTATCTATCAATCATCTAAGGATGTATGTATGCATGTATGTATGTATACTTGTATGTATGTATGCATATTTGTTTGTATTATGTATCTGTCTATCTATCTTCCATCATCTATCTGCACACTGTACAGTGACATAATAGATTTATTGCTTGCTTAGCTTCAAGGCCATTGACCTTTAACTGACAGTGTGGAAACAGGCAGCAATCAGTGTGATAGGATCTGGTTCCCTAAGCTCTGCCATGTGGAATGGATGTCAAAACTCGAGGTGACACAAAAGGACTGCTTTGTCCTATCCTGCCTCTTTGCACACCTCTCTGTGTTACAAGAACCACCGACAGTAAATGGGGGTTTGGACCAAGGCAGGGTTCAGTTTCCTGGCTAGACCTATTCTTCCTATCATCCAAATGCTTGCCTTGAAAAGCATCCCAATGTGCTTCCCGAGAGAGAATGAAATGGGAATCAAGTTATCCCCTCTTCTGGGCTCCAAGCCCTGATGCTATTTTCAGCTCCTGTCTTTCTTTTGCCTTCTTCCCAGTCAGCTATTCAGTCCTGCCAATTCTACCTTGTTAATCCCTTCTGTGCCTCATGCCCCTTGTCTCATCTCAATCTCAGGTGTGCCTGGCACACTTTGGATGCTCACCTTTCTGTACCTGGAGTATTAGAATGATCTCTTTGCTCTGAGTTCTCAGTCCAACCTCATGGTACTTTGCCATGAACTTCCTAAAGCATAGTGCCATTTTTTTCTATGTGAATTTTTGATGGGCCTTTTTCTCTATTCATATCATTGTCTTTAAGCTTGTGTTGAGTGAACAAAATCCAGTAAAAAGAATTTGCTCTTTGGCAGGTGGATTCACTTGCTAATTTAAAAAAACAAACCTGAGACCAATATTCAAATATTGGAAGGATGCATATAAGGAGTCATGTATCCAATTTTACTTTAAAAAGTGGAATATTTGACAATACTGAGAAATGATTCCCAAATAACAATCATTCTGTGGAGTAGTGTTTGGGCTTTGTGAAGGTTCACTGTACTGTCGGAGTCAACGAGTCTCTCCTCACAGGGATATATAGACATAGTTACTGGCCCAATTTTAGCCACCAAGACTATACCTATGACTGATTGAAGCTTCTCTCTCTCTCAAAAAAAGAATGCCAATTTCTTAATTTAGCGTTTGAAGACGAGACAATGCAGTAGGCTAAATAATGGCCATTTTGTTCATATCCTAATGTCTAGAACCTGTGCATGCTTTACCCAACAAAGCAAAGAGATTTTGTATTATCAAATCTTATCTTGATGAAAAGACTTTCCTACATGCCAGGTGTATCAATTGTGGCATGATCAGAAGAGGCTGGAGGAACAGATATCTGAGTGTTGTTGACAGAGCAAACATCGACTATGATGTTGATGACGCTACAACCTAGAAAATTCTGGAAGCCTCTGGAAGCTGCTGAAAGAGGCAAGGATTGACCCTGGAACCTGCAGAAGGAATCAGCTCTGCTGACATTGTGATTGTAGCTGTGTAAGAGTCATGTCAGACCTGCCCTCCAGAACTGTTAAAGATTGTGCTGCGTTAAATCACCGCATTAAATCACTACGGTCATTTGTGACAACAGCAATAGGAAACAAATGGAGCTTCCCTCCAACGTGATTTTCTTTTCCACTGAGGGCATGTGTGGAGAGAGTTATGGCTCCATGCATTTGGCTTATCAACTGGCAGGCTTTTTTTCTTGTACCCTTCTTCCCACATCATATACCCCCTGATTCATATATTTTGCTAGAGTATAGGCTTGGATTGCCCATTTTCTCATCTCTAAGTCCAAATTTGTCACAGCCCTCCCTCCGATGGTCCCTGTTCTTGGTAGCTACTCGGCACATTTTCACTGTGTCGGCCGGGACTCGACAGGAGCTGGCTGCTAATCTTTATCCTCTTCTGTCACAGCTAAATGCTGACAATGTATCAGGTCTTGAACTCATGAGTTATTGATTATCTTCCATAATCCTCACAAGGTGCCACTGCATGTGTGTGCTCATATGCAGATACTCTCAACTTGTGTGGCTGAGCCTTCTTTATTCCGTGCAAAACTTTGCCCTTAGCCATATTTCCTGTCTTGACCTCAAAGTCCTGGCATGGGGTTGGAAATATATAATCAAAGAGGCTCATATAGACCCTGGAAGAAGTCTTGGACTCTGTAAGCTAGTAAAGTCTTGTGTTCTGAATACACAGATTATGTATGGACTAGAAGTTCAGTATTGGTAGCCATATCTCCCTGACCTCACAGAAATTCCAGTCTTTGAGGAAAGACACACAGAGAAGGACCAGCTTGGGACTTCTAAACTGTAAAACCTGGGGAATGTTTTCTCTGGCTTACTGGAAGTTCCGATTAAACATAACTTTACTTGTGACTTTGTCTTCAAATGTCATATAGAGTACATGAGTGTAAAGATCATAGCGTATCTCTGTCAGTCTGTCAGGGTTTGGCATGTGTGTACATTCTGACCGAGCCGAAAACAGCTGTGAACATATAGTAGCCTAAATTTACTGCTTGTCTAGCCAATGCTATTCACCAAGCTAAGTTTTCCACATGTGTTTCCTAACCTGATCCTCCAAATCTTTTACCTACCAGCAGAAGAAGCATTTTGATCAAAGTCACATGACCAGCATGTAAGGGTCTCAGATTTTTAACTCGCACCTGTCTGTCTGTACCCACCACTTCCCCTTGGTTAGTAGGTGAATTCATTCAACAGAGTTGAGTATGGGCTCATTGTGAAACAGAGTCCTTTAATAAGTGCTAGAGACGCGATGCTGAGTACATCAGATTCTGTCTATGACTTTACAGAGCTCACACTGCACAGATGCACTCATGGAGTTGCAGAAACAAGGAAATCCCACTTCTCTATGACTTCTATATGCTAAAGGCACAGAGAGATTGGGCACAGTCCTTCCACAATCTAGTCTCAAACTGCTACAAGTGCACATTTAGACCTATGTGTGCTATAGAGAGGAATTGCTGTAGTCAACAGGTCCCAGATCACATAAACCATGGTGCGCTGGTTCACCCCACTTATAGGGCTCTCTGTATTGTACTACCAGCCCTCTTTCCAGAGTAACCATTGCCCTGCATTTAGAGAGTTTGCTGATTGCACTGTTAAGAGAAGAATGACTTATATCAGAAAACTTGAAAGTGATCGGGAAAGTAATACAATTAAGTTTATTAACTTACCATGACACTTAATTTACTCCATTATTTATGAACATATAAAATTATATTCATCAAGATTTTACAAGTTTTTGGGGGATTCTGTTAACCACTGTACGCCCACTTGCTGCCAAACAAGTTGAAACCAACCTTTGCGCATCAAAGCAGAATTATACACACAAGGACAGATATGTTGGGTCCGTTGTTCAAGGGCATAGAGTGGCTCGGAGGCCAAGGTGGATGGGGAGGGAGATTTAAACCCTGTGGACATGTGGCGTGTGTCTTTCACATTCTTCTTTCGCCCTGTCTTTCATTTAACATTTTACAAAGGAAGAAGAAAAGGCTTTCAGATTCTGCACATGGCATGAGGAGTGAGCTCATTCCTGCTTTTAATTGAAAGCTCTAAGGGAAAGTTTGGCAAGCCACGGAACAGCTGTGGCACATGCGACTGCCCCGTCACGCTTGTGTCACCATAACAGGCAGGCTTATTATTTTTTAATTAGGAGCTTCGGTGTTTTGTTGGGCTGTGAATGTGTCAGGACCCAGGGATTTGGCTATACAATGGACTGTCTTGCATTTAATCTTTATGGAAGAGTTGGAGAGACACAGGGTCAGTGTGCAAAAGACATTTTGTAATTGTGGGGTAACAGTACTTAACATTTACTAAGCCTTTATCACTTTCCCAGGCCTCGGGCTGAACAGTCCTTGGACTCATTTATTAAACCAACCAAATGATACAAATGCCTTGAACTCTTACCGTCCGTGGTCCATGGACTAATAGAGTCATTTTGGTAGATAGAGAAGTGATAAATAAAACCCATCTAGAGTCTGCCTTTAAGGATGCTAGAAGATAGGAAAAATATCCTTAAACAGCTGACGTGGAAGATATAGAGATGGGAGAATTAGGAAGAAGCCCACCAAAGAATCTTTTCTCCCATGTTTTCAACACAAGGCACCCCATCTGCCCCTGCACTGGCTCACAGCACACACACTCCGGGAATGCTTTCCCTTGGGATGGGCACTAAGTTCATTGATAAGTGCTGCATATCTTACCCCCAAATACGCCTTAACGGCATCGATTTCCCTCTTCTTTTTCCTCCAAATTGAACTTCTTGTATTCCTTCAATGACCTCTCAGCTGTATCCCTAGTGTCATTGTTGTCCCCTCTGACACACTAGATACTCTCTAGGCAGCGTGGCTTTGCTAAAGCACATATCTTATGCTGCAGCTCTACTTAAGGATCTCCAAGAGCTCCTCCCCCCCACGGCATGGTTTAATGAAACCCTGTGAGTTTCTGGCTTATATGCTTCTCTTAAGCATTATTCTCCAGTCTCACTGTGGCTTGTAGATTGTATCCATCGGGGGTCTTTTGAGATGAAGCCCTGAAGTCTGGGGGCCTAGATGGAGAAAAGCAGAAGGAGGAAGTCTGCTTATCTGTGAAAGACTGATTCTTCTCAAGCACATGTATCTATTGCTTATGACATTGTCGTGGACTCCAGCTTCTTCATATGTCAACACAGAGTCACGCTAGTGGCATTTCAGGGAACTGTCAGGCTTTCAGCTCGACTGTGACAGTAGCCTTGCTTTGAGGCTTCCAGCTTCTTGGGCTGAGCAGGTACTGCGTTATACAACTCTCAAATGCAGTAGACCACTGCGGGTCTATCTAGACTCTGAGTGTGTAAGTCAACCTAATGTCCCTTCTTGTGATCATACACACATATTCCTATATATTTACAAAGTGTTTATGCCCATCTTCAATGGACTCTTGTTTGATATATCTACTAACTTTCTTCTGGTTCCTTCCATGCACCTCAGATAATAAATTGTCCCCTCTGCCTATCTGGCTATCAGCTACCTGTCATCAAATCTCATTGAGAATGTGCTTTCTCCAGAGAGAGCTCCCCACTTCCTAACTCAAAGTAGCTCTCTATTGTGCCTCCTCTTGCCAGTTTCTCTAATAGCATGTAACATGCACTACAATTATGCACAATGACATGCAATTGCTGTCTATTATATGTGCAATATGAATGCCTTACACAATGCCAGTTCTGCCTAGCCTCACCAAGTCAAACCTGGAGTCAGGTTTGTATTTGCCAGAAAGCGGAAAGAATTACTGCACAAAGCAAGGGGACCTCTGCACACTAATAAGAAGAACTGTGTCGTTTAAAGGAACAATGAGACATTGAGGAAGTGGGATTTTAACTTTGATGCTAAAGGATATGATCACCCTAAGCCTAGGATGGGTCAGGAGATGACTGGAGAAGCAGTTCTCCACAGAGCAAGTTCCTGCACCTGATGTTGAGTTCTGGTCTTATTACTGGCTATGTGGCTGTGCTTAAATTATATGGCCATTGTCTGCTTTCTGTTCTGTTAAGATACACAGCATTTCTCTCCCTTTCTGGACCCTTATGAAAGCCCTATGACGAGAAGATTATTTAAACAATTTGAAAGCATTTGAATGAAATGTTTCATTCAAATTCAGGCATTTGAATGAAACATATAGGACAGGGAGGAACTCAGAATATTTAATATTTATACTTTAATATTTAGTTGTATATTGTCAACTTTTTCCAGACTTATTGTCTTTCCATCTACTCACCCCCAAACAGGCTGGTTTCTTTGTTTCGTGGTCTTTCCTTTTCTCCCGTGGAAGCTGCTCTACAGGGCACGTGGCCTGCTCTAGATGAAGGTTCCCTCAGACGTGATGGATGTAGCTGCCTATGCTCTTCATGTTTAGTTATAGGCAGCTTTTTCTTGCGTAACCATCACACTTTAAAAAGCCAAAGTAACTCAGAAACACATGGATGATTTGATTTGGGTCTTGACCTAGTCAGTGAATCCTGGTAACTCTGTAGGTATAAGAAGGAAGGAACAGAAGGACCTTGGGGGAGAAGCTCTAACTTTCATGTGACACCAGGGAATTTTGAGCAATAGAGGTAGGAGGCAGGTTTGGAAGACCTAGAGATAATATTTTTTTTACATGTACAATATACAGGACATTCTGGTAGCTTTGTGAGCTATGCTTTTATTATCCTTATTTATTACTAGTCTCTTCTAACTGCTACTAAAATCCACCAGTTTTAGCATCTTTTATGGGCTACCTACTTTAGAATACTTCCTCTATATCATTTTATTTATTCATCAATGAAATTGTGAAGCAAGCATTGTTACTCACATTTGAGGGGCAAGTCTATACGGGGGCTGATTTCTTATGTATTAGTGTTTATTTCAGTTGCCTAGAATTCTGTCAAATTGCAGACTCTGAGCCTCCACCTCCAGAATTCTCACTACTTGCTCCCACACAGAGCCCATGTATTTGCATCTCCATGTATTAGCGGTCGGTCATAGGTGATGGTGGTGTTGATGTCATTATGTTAGGAAGTCACATTAGGAATTACACTTTAGGAGGTTCAGGACCAGTACTCACAGATGATCCTCAACAGAGAGGACAGCAAATCATGTATCCATCAAAATCCACATCTAAGATGCCTTCCTGCAGTGCATTTTAGGCATCTTGCTCACTTGCTCATTTCGGCAAAGGCTGGGTGAGAAACCATCAGAACAAATGAGGGATGGAGGGAAGAGGGAAGAAGGGAAAGAAACACAGCAGGGCACGAGGCAAGTAGACTAGGAAAAAGGCCAAGCATATTGATACATGATTGAGCACGGAGCTTGGACATGGCCTCCATGTTCCATCTTGCCCCCACCTTGTGACTCAGAAGTGACCAGAGCTCATGGCTGAAAGTTTTCTACACTTTTAGGATCCCACATCATCACAGTATTGGGCGAAGGGAAGGTGACGGTGAGTCTGCCTTAGCCAGGTGACTTCTGAGTGTGACTCCGTACGTTTATTTGAACTTAAAGGTTAGTTCCACAGGTGTCCTGAACTGGAACTAACTCTGCACAATCGTGTTTCACAAAATAGAGAGAGCAGTATCAACACTCACCTAAAAGAAAGTTGGCAAGGATCTCCAACCTAGCTCCGGTGAGTCAAAGAGCGCTTCACTATTGTGAGTCAATGTGTTCCTCTTGTGAAGTCCAATGTGCTGGTGGCAGTGGTTTTACTGAAAGCATTCATAATGTGGATGTATGTGAAGTCTTCCGTGCACTTCGTGGGATGACCTGGACCTAGAACAGTCCCTAAAGAGAATATCTTAGCTCTCCTATGAGCAGGAAAACTGAGGGACTCTCACTCTGTTAGTACCTGTTAGTGACTTGGATTGGTAGTGTTGGTGTGTAATGGCCGAGGACACAAACAGAAGCTGGTATAGAATGGTTGACCCTGGGGCTCCTGCCTGGACATGTGCAGGTCCCTTTTTACCGTCTGATGGTTGTGTGGCTCTATCCACGTCCTTTAACTAATCTAAATCTCAGTTTCCACTTTGTCAGTGTAGAATAATAAAAAATATATGAAGCCTAAGAGTTCTGAGAAACAAATTTGTGTATATGTATGTGTTATACATGCATGCATTGTGCATATATGGCTTGTGTGATGTGTACATGTAGGTGCATATGCATATATGTGCGTGCATGTGTGTGCGTGTGTGTGCGTGTGTGCATGTGTATAGACCCAAGGTTATAGGTCAACATCAGGTGTCTTCCTTACACTCTTTAGCTTGTGAGACAGAGTTTCTCACTAAACCTGCCCCTCAGCTGACTCAACAAGAATTTCTGGCCACTGATATCCAGAGATCCACCTCTCTTTCTCTCTCTCTCTCTCTCTCTCTCTCTCCCTCTCACTGAGATTACAGATGTTCAAAAGCAAACCAACTCTTTTATGTGGGAGCTGGGGATACGAACTCAGGTCTTCATGCTTGTACAGCCAGTACTTTACCCACTGGGCCATCTGTTCAGTACCCTGCAGACAAATATCTTAATGCCCTTGAAAGCCTTTGCCCAATGCTGTGGCAATCTTGTCTTGGCCTGCAGTAAGTGCTTTCTTTCTTTTTCATTTTAGCAAATGTTCAGTGAAGAAGAGTAAAGGAAGAATGCACATAAACCCTGAATCCAAGTGTTACATCTTTGCTGGAAGAAAACCCAGCTCCCATCTTCCTGAAACATGTCTCCCTAGTCCACTGGACTTAATAGCTTATTCCACGCATTCTTTCCTCGGCAAGTGGCTACACCCCACTCTGGCGTCACCCGAGAAAATAGATGTATCACCACCGTGGGCTCCCCTAATGGTCGCAGATAAATGGCTGGCCCTCATAAGCTAGACGGGAATGGCAGGCAAAGGTGACATGAAAGGATGCATGGGAAAAGCAATTGTGTTTGCCTTTAAGGAAGTAAAAATCGTATAAGGCATGGTGACCTCTGCTCTACACTGGGGAAGAAATAAAAATAAGCAATTTACTTGCACATAGTTCACGGGAAAATAGCCTTGAGGAGAAATTACTTATGTAGTGAATTTATGTCCCGTTGTAAGACAGATTATACCACTGTATCAGCAAATGAGGTCAGAGGACCGAGGAGGATGGATAAGAGGTGGCTGGTGTGGGCACAGTCGCCCTAACTATATGTGAATCTGGAAGTGTCAGATGACGTTCTAAAATTGCTAGGCTAAACGTGTGCCACTTAATTATTCCTATTTTTTTTAATGTGACAAGGTCACATATTGTCTAGGCTGGTTTTGAACTGGATAGGTAGATGAGAATGACCTTGAACTTCTGCTCTCCAGTCTCCAACTCTGGGACGATAAACTTGTGCCACCATGGGCCATTTCATCAAAGTGCTTGAAACACAACTTAGGCCCCCACAGATGCCAGGCAAACACCCTACCAGCTGATCGACAGTCCCAGGCCCCTTGTCCTACTTTTTATGAAAACCCCCAAACAAACATGGGTTTCTATTCTGTGTATATCTCGCACGCAAGGACAGTGGTTTCTGAAGGAGAATGAGGCCATACTTGGAGCAGATCTTATCTAACATCCGGAACAACTGCAAACGTGGTAGTTGTTTTTATGCATTATTGAACTGTACCACGGATCTCAGGTTCTGATGCTTCAAGCAAGGCAGGAAGTACCAGAGACTCCTACAGGAGAGAGCAGGGATGGCGAGGTGCAGGGACAGTGCACACACCCTCTATTACTGAGCAACTGCTCCCAGCCTCTGCCAACACAGGCCTCGGGCTCACAGATATTTCCAGCTTTTCAAAAGACAGTAGAAATAAGGGCTATTGCCTGATAGCTGCTCATTACACATATTTTTCTAAACATGTAATTCAAATAAACTTGCCTTCGGGTCAAATCTTACCCCTAGTAAGCGATCCCTTGTTTGTGCAGACCCAAATAAGCAACACACCCCATATGGAAGGGATTTCCAAGCCTGTGGGCTTTGCCCCAGGGCTTAGACTTTAAGTCCAGTCAGGTTTTTTTCTTCACACATTGGGACTTTTAAAATTATTCCCAAATGTTTTTATGTCCCATATGTCTAACGCTTTTTTCCCAGAAACTTGACATGTCAGTCAGTGGGGTTTTGTGAGAGGCCGTTTCCAGCCCACAGAGGATGACATCTGCTTAGGTCTCTGGCACACAGCAACAGACTAATCCTTAGCTTTCTTAGATCAGCTTACTGTGGTTTTGAAATTAGAGATATTAAGACAAAACCTGATATTTCTCCTTTAGAAGCTATGTGACCAAGGGCATCCTGGTCTCCGGTTTCCTTAGGTATAAATTCGGGGTATATGTAAGATTTCCTGGGGTCATGAGGAGGACCGAATGTGTCAATGGTAATGCTGGCCCGTACTGAACTCCTGACACACGGTGGCAAGAGCTAGCTTTACCTGGGTTCTGGCCTGTGAGTGTCAAGGGCCTATGCCATTATCTGAGGAAAACACCGATCATTGTTGCTTGTGATACTTGAACGTTGCCTCTAAGGCAATGTTGAAAGTGTGAACTGTGGAAGATGTTTGGGTTTCATCGGAGGAAACTTTCTAAGAGGGTATCTTAGCATTTTTTCAGGAGCTCTTAGACTCTCAAGCCACAGGGCATCTCCACTGCAAATGCCAGATTCCTCTGTTAATTTGCTTTGCCTTAATTGGCAATAAAGGCCACACATTATACAGATTTAACCTACTTAGAAACCTTTGTTGCTACTTGTACGTGAGCGTGTGGGCACGTGTGTCACAACAGTCACGAGGATGAGGAGGACAGAGGAGGACTTTCAGACGTTGATTCTTATTCCCACCTTGTTGGGTCTGGGTCTCTCTCATCTCTGCCGATGAGTGGCACGTCTACAGGCTAGCTGGTCCCAGGAGTTCCTGGTGATGTTTCTGGCTCAAGCCCACCATCCCCCTGTAGGGGTGCAGGGAAATCAGATGTGTACCACCACATCCAGCTTCTCACAAAGGATCAAAGGATGGGACTAGGGTCACCAGCTTTGAGCAGCTAGTGACTGTATGACTGAATCACCTCTCTGGCCCTTAGGATATTTTAATTTGCATTTTCCTACTTTCTGTTTCTTGCACCTTTGTTCATGGTTTGAATACAGGGTTCTGAGTCAGTAACTGGACCCGGGGGACCCTCTGGTCTTATCCTTCCTGGCCTTATCCTAACAACAGGAACCGAACATTTTCCAAGGTACCCACTCTGATATTTTCAAACTAAAATTTATCATGCCTTCAACCATACATTTACACAAGGAGTGTGCACTGGTTCCATTCCAATTCATAGGTTTCTGTCACAGTAACTAACTTGCAGCCGGGTGGGTGTTTGTTTCCATCTCTGCGCTGGGGGCATAGCAGGAAAGTAGTAAGATCTCTCTGTCTTGAGGTCCTTACAGTATTTTTGAGAAGGGACAGACAGACAACTACATGGTAGTAATCTTAACAAGTGTTAGAAGAGACTAAAAATGCATCCCTGGATGAGGAAAGGTATGGCCAATCGCAGCCTTATAAATTATTCGATTTGTGTGTGTGCAGGTGTCCATATGTGCACAAATGCCTGTATATGGGTGTGAACCTGCAGTATAATGTGGAAGCCAGCAGGCAACATTCAGTGTCATTCTTCAGACATCGATCTCATTTGTTTATTTATTAATTTATGAGACATGGTGTCCCATTGACTGAAAACTCACCAAGATGTCAAGACTTGTTGGCCAAGCAACCTAAGATTTGCCCATCTCTGGCTCCCCGCTCTAGGACTGCAAGCATGTTCCACAGTGTCCAGCTTTTCCATGGGTTCAGGCAGAGTGAATTCAGGTCCTCCTGCTTGCCGGGGAAGCACCTTCCTGACAGAGTTATCTGTACAACCCTGAATAATTAAGAATTATTAAAAACTAAAAATCATGGTGGTTCTGCTCTTAGAAGCTCAGCCCTGATGCAGAAAAGCCACACGGTTCTTATGCGTTAGTAATTCAGGTTCCACAGTTGAAGCATAAAGAGTGA
This sequence comes from Ondatra zibethicus, assembly GCA_004026605.1. NCBI lineage: Eukaryota > Metazoa > Chordata > Mammalia > Rodentia > Cricetidae > Ondatra > Ondatra zibethicus. The sequence continues at coordinate 61,668 of PVIU01000572.1, read as the reverse complement.
AATTTGCATACAGAGGGAACAAAGCTGGTTAGCTCAGGTCACTCAACAATATACCTTTTAAATGACAAAATATATTAGCTTGTGGTGCGACTATTGTTTTTAAAAAATTATTCTTCTCTCAAATATTACATCCCGACCACAGTTTCCCCTCTCTCCTACCCTCATAACACACCCCCCACCATAACCAATCCACCCCTCCTCCATTTCCTTTCAGAAAAGGCCAGGTCTCCTAGGGATGTCAACCAAATAAGGCATATAAGTTGAAATAAGACTAGGCACCTCCCCTCATATTAAGGCTGCACTGAGTAACCCATTCTGAAGAGTAGGATTCCGGGAACAGGTAAAAGAGACAGGGACAGGCCCTGCTCCCACTGTTAGGAGTCCAACAAGAAAACTAAGCTATAGAACCATGACATATAGGCTGGTCCCATAAAGGCTCCCTGACTGTTCATTCAGTCTCTATGAGCCACTATGAGCCCAAGTTAGTTCATTCTGTGCATTTCCTGTGGTTTCCTCAAACCCTCTGGCTCCTTCCTCCTCCTCTTCTGCAGGATTTCCCAAGCTCTGCCTGGCTGTGGGTCTGCCTCAGTTTCCATCAGTTTCTGGATGAAGCCTCTCTGATGATAGTTAGGTTAGACTCCTGTCCGGTGACAGGACTATTTTTATGGAATGTTATGTGCTGCCCTCTGTCCCAGGAAAAACACCACGGTAAAAATTTCTTTCCATGTACAGTGTGAAGAGGGAAAGAAAGGAAACAGAAACCCAAAGTTGTCAAGGATTTAGAAGTATTAAAGAAACCATCACTTCCTTTGTCACACTATTTAATTAACCGCCCGAGCTGAAAAATCTCCTGAGCTCTCTGTTTCATTTTCCTGGTATGTTGATGGGAGATGATACGAGGTATATGTGGATGCGGTATAAAGGACAAGATTAAAAAGAATAAATGTTGGGAAAGTGATTCCTGGGCTGCTAAGGACTCCAGACATGCTAGTGATTATCACAAGAGAAGGGGGGGGAACGGACTGCCACCCCAAGAGGGAAGGCAATGGTCTGCATGGTGATGCAGGCTCAGGGCTTTAGGGCTATGATAATCCCATTTGTACCTCCTCATCAGTCTTCTGTTCCCCAAGCCGAACCATAGCAACTCCGTCGGGCTTCCCTCCACGTCCTCTTAACATGTCACGTGTGGCATGGCCAGAATTAAATTCTCTTTTCCTCTCTTCTACTTCAGAGATTTTCTTCTAATTTCTATTGTTTCCCTTACAATGAGCCACTCCCCACTAGACTTCTCTTTCTCCCCAACCCATGTTCCGTTGGTTCTAGAGAGTCCACAACACACTCCTATACTCACTGACCCTCACTGCTTAATTCACCCAGGATCATCTCATCCCAGGCCACAGTTCTTCCGTCGTGGCCCTTTTCTTCCAAGCTCTCCCCGTTTCCCTGCAGTTCATCTCCCCAACTTCTGCCAGAGTCATCCTTTTCCAGAGCTAACAGCCTGCTCTGCTTTTGTTCTTAGAAAGGCTCATGACAGTCTCCTCAGAGCCTCCAGGAATACTCAAATGACTTAAGCTTATTTGCGCCTAAGGTACTTTATGACCTGGAGCCTCAGTTTACCAAGTCTGTATTTGCCAATCTGCTTCCTTATTTTCTCTGTAACCCTGCTCAAAATCAGACATTAGCCTATGACTCTTAGTGCTTTATGCTTTTCTGCACTGTTATCGAAAACAGCGTAAGCCAGGAGTCACTTTCATGAAGGGCTGCTCAGAGCTCTTCTTTCCCACTCTTCCATGAAATAGAAAACACAGCTGTGGACATGTCCAGCACTGACATGGTCCAGCTGCATGTTCATGTGTCTGGAGCAAGGATCAGCTCCTACTTAGTCCTTTGCCCCAGCGTACAGCCCAGGACCAGACAAACAAGAGTCTCTCAGCTGGTGGCTCTTCTGGATGCTGAGAGTCCTCTTCTTGGAGTCTAGAACTATATTTATACTTTCTAGAAAAATATTTGATTTACAACAATTACATTTTTGCGCTGTGGCATTCGTGGGCATACACACATGTATACACATATACCCACATGTAGGAGGTGTGTGTGAGGAGGGACATGGGACAGCATTGGGTGTCCCAGTTCTCCCATGCTTTACCTTACTTCATTAATACATGGTCATTCATTGAACCTGCATTTAGACGGTGACTAGGAAGTCCCACTGATCCTCCTGTCTCAGCCACCCCATGCCCCATAATGCTGAGGTCACCGACACACTGATCTTTTTATGTCATGCTAGGGATTTGAACTCAGGTCTTCATGCTTGTGGAGCAAGCACTCTGATCTGCTGAGCCAGCTTTCCAGCCCTGGAATTATGTTCTGATTACCCTAATAGCTGCTGTTCTGATGTGCTCAAAAGTAAGAGAATTTTGAGGGGAAATTGACGACAGCAAAGAAGAGAACAAGGCAAAGCAGGAGGGGAAAAAAAGCCAAAAAAGGAAAGAACAATCAGAGAAAAGGAACAAAGACAAAGAAAAGCAAAGTGGTGGGATGGGAAGAGTAAAATTCCTATCATAGCTGCTGAAAATAATCTTGTGTTTAGTAACGCGGCAGTAGCGTGATCTCCTTACAGCAGTGTTTCAAGAGCCTTTAACATAGTGCCTCATGCTGTGGTGACCCCAACCTTAAAGTTATTGTACTGTTACTTCACAACTATGGTTTTACTATCATCATGAATCATAGGTAGGAGATCTGATATGCAGTCACTCAAAGGGGTCACGACCACACACGTGACCACAAAGAACAAATGCCTTTTAAGGAGGGAATTGTATATGCTTCACTTGGTCTCAAGCCAAACCCTTTGACAAGATGTAGCTTTCTATGTCAAGTGCTTCTGACTCCTCTCAGATGCCACAGAATCAATTGGCTTTTATTCCACAACCTTCCGAGAAATTCCTCAAGAAGCCATCCCAATGACATCATCTTTTGCCTGTGTGTCACTGCGGCGTGTCTCGTTCACCTGAGTGTGACTGCTACGTGAAGATCGAGAGAAGAGAGTTTGAGGAAGTGTGTGCTGCCGTGTTTTGTGGCCTGTAGAAAAGTCAGGTGCTTAGGAAGCCTGACTCAGACCACATCCATCCAGGGCCAGGATGCTTCTTCGGGCTAATTGTGTGTGGCTACTATTGCTGTTTGCTGCCAAGTGGCACTTGGGAAGGATCTCTCCAGTTTTATGACATTCTCTCTAGTTTGCTGTTCCCCTGTGACTTCTGGGAGCTCTTAGCTAGTGCCTCGTAAGTACCTGTAACCAGATACAAATCATGGCTCTGGATTCTCTCCACTCCTTCTCTTCCTTGGAATCATACCATGCACACTGCCTGTGGCTAGGTCCAAGATGAAGAGGTAATACACAACCTGTAACATTGACCAAGAGACTAATGATCAAAATCAGGCATTAGGACCCTGTCTGTTTTCATGTTTCTGAGAAAGTTACCCTGTGGTAGGTTCTGTCTGGGCTGTGGGTGCCAGTAGGGATATAGCTGATGTTACAAAAACCAAGCCCATTTTAAAGATTTCAAGCACATTGTTAGTTAGTCATAGCTCCAAAGGCTTCACAAAGGGCAGAGGGCATTTGTAGAAACAAAGGATGATTGGCTTTGACAATGGAATTATAAAAGGAACCCAGATTATTTACAGTAAGATAATTGTCCTGCCATGCTGCAGACATTAGTTTTAATTTTGTCACTTGTGTAGACAGACACAATTATGCTGGTCAGATATTTGCTTCCTTTTCTAGGATAATGGATCTCTTTCTTGCTTTAGAACGAGGGCGATAAGTTGTTGCCTGAGAATTGTGGGTATCATTCTTAATTTAGGTCTTAGGTTTAACAACAGCATTAGGGGAGATTGAGGTTAGTCATTAAGGAAGATGCTCACTTGCAGGCCTGGAGAAATATTTGTCTATGTCAATGCTAAAATGTTTGAGAAATCCTTGTCTGGTAAGATAGACCAAGGACTTTCTATTGCAAGCCCAGACTTGACTTATTTTCAACAGCTCCTTGGACACTGTGAGCTTTTTGATACTCCGAGGGTTACCCGATTTTAAGATTTTTTTTTGTTTGTGTGTGTGTGCTCAAGCATGCATATGCACACACATGTGTGCACCTGCTTGGAGAGGAAAGACTAGGACCTTAGATATTCCTGGGGTTGGAGAGATAGGCTGCTGTGAGTCACCTGATGTGGGCACTGGGAACTGAATTTAAGTCCTCTTCAGAACAATGTGCACTCTCAACTGCTGAACTATCTCTCTGGGACCTTAGAGAATGTAGAATATCTTTTTATTCATCCATCCACTTGTCCATATACCTATCCCTATATTTTTTGCTATTTTTGAGAATTTATATATGTATATAATGATTTATGATCATACCTACTTCCTATTACCCTTTCCATCTCCCATGACTCCCAGAATGGCTTCCTTACAACTTCATGCCCTGAATTTTTCTTTATAGATAACATATTAAACCCACTTAGTGACACTCATATGAGCATTGGCGTGAGGTTATCCGTTGGCTCACAGGGAAGCTACTAACATTGGCAATGGATAGTTGCTGCAGCAAAGGACATTATTCTTCTTGGAGGATGTGCCTGTGGCTTACTATCCTTTTATTGAAATCTCAGCAAAATTGTTCTTAAATTTTTCAATGGAGAATTAATAGAAGACCAAAGAAACTCTTATCTCCAAGAAGCCCCAGAATATCGTAGGGAAAACAGGCATCCACAGTCACAAGGCCAATATGAAGAATAGGGCAGGTAGCTGGGTTGGTGGAGAGGGGTTGCTCACAGTAGACAGCCATTCCCTGGGCACAGAGGGTCAAAGCTAGGGAATATGACATATTCGAACATCTGCATAGCCAGAATTGGGGCCGTATTATGGAGCTGCCGGGGATGAATTGGGGAGCATTAACAAGGAGCAAGTGAGAGAAGTTTTTGTCTGACTTCGTGATACCCCACGAGTCTGCTGCTGCCTGGTGAGTCCTCTGAGACACGCTGCAGGGAAACTTAGCAAGTTGACAACCTGTAGCTGTTAGAACTGCGGTTCACAGTAAGGTTGTATAGTCTCAGAGATGTTCCTGGATGGCGTCTGAGCATGATGAGGCAGAGCTAGGCTCTTCCTGTTCAATAGAAAACTCCTCTAAGGAGCAACCAGCCCCGGACTCCCCCAGAGACCTTGACTTTGCAGAGATATTGCAGTCTCTAGCACTTCCTACCCATGGCTCTTTCTTGTCTTCTCCTTGCACGGAGCCAGGCTTGCATCGGGTCTCCAGCTCCTCTCACCCTCACCTGCCCGGGCTTTCCCGATCCCTCAGAGTCATTTCCTTTGAGCAATCATATACTCCTCACTCTGTCTTGCTGCCTGCTTCCTGGGGAGTACTAGACAGAGAGGAATGAGACGAAGGCCTCTCAGTTGCTTACAAGGGCCAAGTTCTCAGCTTAGAAAGATTGGCTTTGTAAGGTCACATAGTGAGGCAGCTTGGTAGTGGGCAGCCCTCACGTGGACACAGAATGGGTGGCTGGCAGGGGAAAGGGTGTTCACAAGGCCACCAGCACTTTCTGTCCTCTGGGATGGATCCACTGAGCATGAAGATACAGTGGTCTCCTCTCTGATCTTTGACTTCTTACTCCCTAGTGGTGAGAAAGCATCCCTTTCCATTCATCAAGGTCAGGTACTGCCACAGAAAGGAGAACTTGGATGAATTTTGGTGAATTAATATGTGTAATAACTTTTTTTGGTGGGGAGGTGCTTTCTAATCCTGAATGTTGAGATTATTGTCTCATTGAAAACTTTAAAAAGATCTAAAGTTGCAGTTTGAGTGTTGGTGTTGTGATTCTTTGACTTCGGCTCCTGTCTGGGCATGGTGAGGCTGATGCAGCTATCTGAGGATCCACTCCCATCTGCTCCTCTGTGACCTGTATTTTAAGGTAGGCTAGCTAAACCTCACGAGACCTTTACCTCTGCCTTTCTGACAGAGGGAGTCAGGTCATTCAATTTTGCAAGTTTTCTGGGAGCATTTTAGGAAATCTTTGGCATTGCCCACTAAACAAACTGATGTGACTGGTGCCACAAGCCTCCCCTCCGTGTTTACCAAATTAAACACCAGAGAGATGTTGAGGACTGGAGAAGCTGTCCCGGAAACCAAAGGGTGAACTTAAGGGACAAGATAAAGCCAGTGAACCATGTCAGCTGAGTGCACTTCCAACTTCTCGGCTGAGAAAAAGAAATCCATCTCTCAGACACAAGCCACAGAAAACCAGCCACGCCAAGTTAGTTCCTAACAAACTTCTAACCGTGGGGGAAATACTGAGGGGGGGGTGTACCTCCTAGTGGCATGACGTCATGGTGGTTACCTTGGTACCACGTCTCAAAATGTGAACCAGAGTCTTCTCACTTCTTACATAGGCTGGACATCAGAGGTTTGAACATAGAGTATGAATGCATTTGGGGCATAGAAAGGTGTCACTAGATTAAGAAAATCAGCCTGTAGAATTTGAAGCTTTGAATTTGTAGAAGTTACATTTATGAAGAAAACAAAGCATAAGGGGAGAGTGATATATTGCTATTAGTTTCGCTGTGGCAGATAACTGGATACTACCACCAGCCTCACGTGAAGCTCTAGACTCCCCAAAGCCATGGAGTCTGGGGCACCACGTAGTGTGGGGTAGGGCCCACTGGTTAAGCTTCTAGAGTCTTTATGGTTTGATATACTGTTTGATATATTGCCTTTTGGTCCAGGCTGCCACTCTCACCAAAGTCATCAGAATACTCAGATAGCATTTTAAGAACTCACAGTAAATTATAATCACGGCCCTGGCTCTTCACGACTCTTCCTATGGATCCTCTTTATCTCTGTGATTTTGTATGGTCTTCCCTCTAGGTCCACTGCCAGCTAGGCAGCCCTGAAGCTTCAGACTTCTTTAGAGGATCCCATGTGATTTTGATAAAGGATGCAGAGTAGTACATGCTGTTGAGATTCAAAGACTGTGTTATATGACAGGACAAAGACATCTGTATACCAATACCCCTTGGCCAAATAGTATTGTAATTAATATATATTTTCTGTGTGATTATTCGGATCTGGGCAGCGCGGAAACAAATGGACAGTCTCTGTTTGCAGAAGTCAGGGAGGGGCTATGATGCCCCAGAAGTTCCTTTATTGTACAGGATTGTTTCGGATATCCTGGGTTTTTGTTTTTCCATATGAAGTTGAGTATTTTTTCTTTCAAGGTCTGTGAAGAATTTTGATGGGCATTACATTGAATCTATAGATTGCTTTTGGTAAGATTGCCATTTTTACAATGTTAATTCTATCTACCCAAGAGCATGGGAGATCTTTCCATTCTCTGGTGTTTTCTTCAATTTCTTTCTTCAAAGATTTAAAGTTCTTGTCATACAGGTCCTCCATTGTTTGGTTAGAGTTACTCCAAGATATTTTATGTTATTTGTGGCTATTGTAAAGAGTGATGTTTCTCTGATTTCTTCTCAGCCCAGTTACCATCTGTACAAAGGAGGGCTGACTTTTTTGAGCTAATCTTGTATCCTGCTACATTACCAAAAGTGCTTATAAGTTGTTGAAATTCCTTGATAGAAATTTTGGGGTCACCTATTTAAACTATCATATCATCAGCAACAATTAATAAATGGAACATCCTTAAACTAAGAAGCTTCTGTAAAGCAAATGGCATGGTCTACAAGACAAAACAGCAACCTACAGAATGGGAAAAGATCTTTACCATCCCCACATTGGACAGAGGGCTGATCTCTAAAATATACAAAGAATACAAGAAACTGGTCATCAAAAGAACAAATAATCCAATAAAAATGGGGTACAGACCTAAACAGAGAACTCTCAACAGAGGAATCTAAAATGGCTGAAAGACACTTAAGGAAATGTTCAACATCTTTAGCCATCAGAGAAATGCAAATCAAAACAACTCTGAGATTCCATCTTACACCTGTCAGACTGGCCAAGATGAAAAACACTAATGACAACTTATGCTGGGGAAGATGTGGGGTAAAGGGAACACTTCTGCATTGCTTGTGGGAGAGCAAACTGGTACAGCCCCTTTGGAAATCAGTATGGTGATTTCTCAGAAAATTAGAAAGTAACCTACTTCAATACCATTTTTTGGCATATACCCAAAAGATGCTCAATCATGTCACGAGGACATGTGTTCAACTATGTTCATAGCAGCATCATTTGTAATAGCCAGAGCCTGGAAATAACCTAGATGCCCTTTGACTGAAGAATGGATAAGGAAAATGTGGTACATTTACAGAGTAGAGTACTACACAGTGATAAAAAATAATGATATTGTGAACTTTCCAGGCAAATGAATGGATCTAGAAAACATCATACTGAGTGAGGTAATCCAGACCCAGAAAGACAAATATCATATGTACTCACTCATGAGTGGCTTTTAAACATAAAGCAAAGAAACCAGCCTACAATTCACAATCCTAGAGAACATAGACAGCAATGAGGACCCTAAGAGAGACATATATTCCTGGGAGGAAGAAAGCAGAGTCAGAGAGAAGCTATGGAGCTGCTGCCAGAGTCAGACATGCTGAAACTTTGCTGGTAAGCCACTGCCACGTGGTGATACACAGAATAATAAAAATGGGTTAAATTAAGATGTAAGAGTTAGCCAATAAGAAGTTAGAGCTAATGGGCCAAGAAGTGTTTTAATTAATATAGTTTCTGTGTGATTATTTCAGGTCTAAGATAGCAGGGCAGCTTGGAATGAACAAGCACCCTTTCAACAACAATACATGGATCTAATGTACAAGGGAAGTAGAAAAAAAGACAAAATCTTCTGAGTAAATTGGGAGCATGGGGACCATGGGAGAGGGTTGAAAAAGAGGGGAGAAGAAGGGAGGGGAGCAGAGAAAAACATATAGCTCAATAAAAATAATTTTAAACAAAGAGGACTCTAATCTACCAAAGTGTGGTGTTTGCCAACAGGTCTCTAAACTGTTCAGGACAGCCTACTTGTCCTAGGCCAGTAACTATAATAGAAGATGGGTTGTGACCCACTGTGGCCAAAGCATTTACAGATTTCTGGAGGGGTTTGAGGAGGGAAAACACATAGGGAGAGTGCTGGACTCCTCTTCCCTCATCTGGTTGCTGATGTGAGAAGCTTTGGTGCTCACAACCATCAAGTCATTTCGGTGCTGGAGATATATCAAGCAAAGCAAAGCCAGGCAGGACAGAAAACAGACCCAGGCCTCCGATATCTACCACTGTTTTTTAACCAACTTGGCAAGTCCTACACCCAACCTTCTTAGTATATAATAAAATTAAGAGTTCTTGTCAAATCCCTGCCAGCCATGCTGTTCTCGAAGTCCTCATAGGTGACTGGTCTTTGTAAACAGGTACTGGGAATACTACTGAAGTTCACAGAACAACATGAGAAGCCATGAGTTTATGTTAACCCAACACTTTAGAGCCAGAGGGCTGCCAACCTCAGATTCCCACTTGGGGTCCTGACTTGAAATCTTTTCATCTCAGAAAATACACCAGCAATATCTGCCTCCTCTACCTGCTCCTTCCCACTGCCACCAGCCTGTGCAGTGGGGAGGACAAAGATAGACAGGTGCCTCCTGCAGAAGGAAGAAAGGAAAGGAAACAAAGCCTTGGAGGCTGTGAGCCACCAAGCAAACCCAAACCACACGGTCCACCCTTTGGCCTAGCAATGCCCTTCTTTGTAACACCATAGACAGCAGTGTGAGAGGTGGAAAACACGTGGCCCTGGAGGGGACAATTCTGCTTTCAAGTTATGGCTGGACCACTTTACAAGAGTGTTACGTTAGGCAAGTCCCTTGATCTCTCTGAGATTCAGTGCTTTCATCCATCAAATGAGAAGAATCACCTCTGGCCTGTTTCCTCCCAGGGTTGTGATGAGGATGACAAGGGCAAAGGCACGTGACAGTCTCTCTCTGCTGCTTATTAGAACAGATGTCCTCAGGGCAGACATGGTCCCCCCATGATGGGCAGGAGACTGAGGATATTAACGGTCCTTAACACGAGCCTTGAAATAATGTTATTGCTTTCGATAAATTTATAATTTGTACCTTGTAAATCCTAACATTCTCCCCTCTGAATGCGGCTCTGAAGGTTAATGAATGAAATACCTGATTTTCAAATCCCAGAAGTTGGTGTTAATTGGAAGAAAACACACTCCTTCAGATTTGATCTATCATAACAAGACAGTCAGGAGACTTAACCTCAAAGCAGTTCACTCTTGCACCACCCGGAGCCCAGGGAAGATGGCAAGGATTTCAAAGGCTTTGGATATGTTCCTGTGTTCTTGTTCCATTCCTGGGCTCCTCCACCCTTCTGTTTTGGAAAAATAGCAAGCTAGAAGGAGGACATGGGGCAAAGGAAATTTAAGGGGATAAGATGGAATGTTTTTAAATAACCTGAAAATATTAAATCCATAGATTGAATTAAGAACAAACCCAGAGATTGCTGGCACTTGCTACTGAAGCATGATGGAATCATTGGCGGCCTTTACAAAAGTATGATCGGAAGGCATAATTAAAGGACCAGATGAGTAAATGCAGGGTCACAAAAAGAGACAATAGCACAATAATGGGAATGTATAAATTAAATATATAGCCCCCAAGGTTCCAAAAAATGAAAACGCAGATACACATACACACGCATGAGTGCGCGTGCGCACACACACACACACACACACACACACACACACACACACACACACACACACACGGTGCTGTAAGAAGACATACAATATAGCCTGCTGACAGAGTAACAGGGTGGACTCCAAGTTCTAAGGCCTGTGTTTGGGTGCGATAGGGATTAAACTCAGAACCTCATGTGTGCTAGGGAAACCCCGTGTCGCTGAGACATGTCTCCAACACTTGTAGAATTTTATAAAAGCAAAACTCTGGAATTTGTGTCCCTCCCCACGGAGTTAGAAGTTACAGGAGAAGGAGATTGCTTTAAAAACCTCCTCTGTAAGAGTCTCCACTCATTCCCCATGTAGTGTGCACAGTCACCTTGCTCAGCGTTTTACTAGAGAGTTTATCATTGGTTCTTAGTCCTGGGAGGTGAGTACCCATGTTACAAAAGCAGAAAGTGAGGAGCCCAAGGATTAAGAGATTGTTTTAAATTACCCAATAAATATGTGGGGGAGTCTGGAGTGGAGACTTGGCTAGCTTCGGCTCCCAGGAAATCTATTAAAGTAATGAGTTTCCACACTAAATTGCCTATGTGTACGAAACCCTGTAAGTTGCTTATATGTGAGAGGCATGCCTACTGCATATATACTAAATACACATATATTCTTCACATGTGTCTTTGCAGTCAGTGACGCTGCATGGGGTAATGAAGACACTAACAAGCTTTCTGATTTTTTAAAAAGCCTTGAAACAAAACCTTCGCAAGAATACCGCGTCAGGACGAGGATCACCAGAATATCCTGTGCCTCCTGCCACTTCCTCACCATGCTGGGGCTACTTCTTAGTTTGTAGCTCCATCGTTGGCCATATGATTTCAACAGAGTCCTCACAGGGCGTGATCTAGCCTTGCTCTCCATATGCCTGTCCTACAACATAAGTGCCCACGTACAGGGATCCTGTGGCTTCAGGCCTATGGGTGACATGGTGCCCTCCTCAAGAAAGGCACTCAGACAGGTCAGGTCCTGCAGGGCTCACCAGGTTCTACCTTGGCCACTTCTCCCCTTTCTCATTCCTCGCTTAGCCAGGGTTCTGAAATGGCAAGTCACGTGCTCTGTTGTAAATAAATAATTAAAAGCCTCAAATATATGTGGACCTTTCAGAGCATGCCAGGGAGTCATAAGGAGAAGTCCAGAGTCGTTAAACAAATTGCCTTAATCCATGTGCTTTTATATGCAAATAGGGGGTTGTGTGGTAAGAGGTGTTTGATAGGTTGTTTTAAAAAGCTGTAATCACTACGCACTTCCCATAGTTTTCTGAATATGCTTGTGTTTCTCTTGGGTCTTCATCCTTGGTTCATTCCAAGTCAGAACAATCCATTACAGACTTTGACGGTAAGACCCTACCGCTGAAGACATCACATGCGTTAGTCACAAGACATGGAGAAATCAAGTTGGTACGGACCGGGAAGTTTCTGCCCTGCAGGCTGGCTTTCAAAGTACCAGAAGGTTGTAGGCAGTCTACTGAGGGCACAAGAGGTCAGAGGTAGCCAGCTGTGAAGAAGGTGAACCTCAATAATGACTGGGGTATTTGTTCTAACCAGTTAAAGAATGGAATAGTTAGGACGGGCGGGTGGTGGTGGTGCACGCCTTTAATCCCAACACTCAGGAGGCAGGTGGATCTCTGTGAGTTCAAGACCACAGCCTGGTGTACAGAGTGAGTTCCAGTCAAAGCTACCGAGAAACCCTGTCTTGAAAAACAAAACAAAACATAAAAACAAAGAAAGAAAAAAAATGGAATAGCATAGCTCTGGCCCAGGCCTCCCAAGGTTAGTAACCTTGCCTGTCAATCCACCATTGTCATTCCTGAAGAAGCATAAGGAACTTCTCTGGTGGGCTGTTGACAACCAATGAATTTGGTTTTCAGAAGGAGTTAGAAAGGTACTGTGTCTCTGCTCTCTCCCAAATAAAGATACTTGCCCATCACATACTGACTTCCTGAAGCTGTCCTAAGAAATGCAACCAAAGGACCAATGAGATGATTCATTGTGTGATGTCACTTGCCTCAAAGCCTGATAAACCAATTTTGAATCCAGAAACACAACGTGGGAGGGGTGAACAGTGGTCCTCTGATCTCTCTGAGCGTCATGACATGCATGCCACTCCCTAAAAGTTTAAATACCGTTATGACTTAAGACAACTATTTACTCCTTACCCACGAGACCTCATCCCATTGAATTTGGTCACAGTTTTTGGAAGTGCCTTGGATGGGAGCTGGGAGTGAAAGATTCAGATACAAGGTCTACCTTTTCAGGACACTTCCTTTGCCTTCTAATCCTGTATTCATTTGCATGATGGAAACCAACCTGCTTTTGAGAGGGCAGAGGCACCTTCTAGCTTCTAGCTGGGAACGTGGCATCCGCAAATGAACATTTACTCAGTGTTGAGCAAACATGGTCAGTTACTGCTGTGTGTCTATGAGGGGATAGTAAAATGATTGCAATTTGGAAAATAAACAGAATTTAAATAAGAGAATTGTTAAACATAGAAATCTTTGGTGTGGGACAATCTCAGGAACATGGAGAGACAAACATGATTATATCATGATAGGCTTCAGAGTAAACCATGGTTTTCTGCTAGATGCCTGTGAAGGGCTTTGAAAATCTCATTAAAAAATAAGATTGTAAGTAAAGCAATGTGTGTTATAATTTTGCCCTGTTATAATTTTGCCATGCTTGGCTCAATCAGCAGAGTTATGAGATATAGAGTATCCCTCAGAGGTTCAAAACACTATCACTATGCTACTCTGATGAAATATTGATAGGGATATGATGAAAGATAGTTTAGAAATAGTGTAAAGATGAGGATTTTCAGTCTTTCCCTGTTTTTCCTGATTACTCCAGAAATTTTGTTGATGGGGCTTCTGTGTGTCTCAAGTGTTCTTGTGGGGACTCTGAGACAGCTTCTGTTTCCTGGGCTCTGGTCCTTCAGAGGGAGGACTTAGTACCTCTGGTGTTCTTGTGTGGACCCATGGACACACCCTGAGTACTTCGAATTGTAACATTCTACTCCTGACTACTTGGTCCTCACTAGCTTGGCCTCCATTAATGACTCTCCAGTGCCCCAAGAGAGGGGTCAAATGCCATGGCAAAGTTTCCAGGCCTTTGCAGTGACTGCCTATCACAGTCTCATTCTCTCACCCACACACATCCTGCTACCTGTCAAATCAGGATGTTCTTTAGGTCTATAACAGGCTTTGTCTTAAGAGCCCACACCTGGAAACGGTTTAAATCCTGCTTCCCTTTCTTCTAAACCCAGTCTAGTTAATGCCTTTTCCTGAGAGAAATATATAGGGGTGAGGGAGACCCAGGTATTCTGGAAGGATGCTGGAGGGATGGTAGTTTCTCCCCCCCCCACACACCACTGGCGTCTTTTCTATGGCACCTTACTTGCCCTCATCCCTATTGTGTGTCCATCCCTATTGTGTGCCCAAGTTGTTACTGAACGGATCTTCCACACCTGTCTTTGTCACTCGGCTAACAGAAGAAAGCGCCATCACTGAGTTTCTACAACACTACCTAGCACAGGATCACTGTGTATTCAAAGTCTGCCTTACTTGCGTGTTTGCTTTTTTTTTTTTTTTTTTGATTGAGCAAAATAATCCAATACCCATTTCTCTCTACTTTGTCCCAAATCTCCTTGCTCATCACTCACAGAGGCATCCCGAACCTTGACAATAAGATTGTGTCATGTCAGGGGCAAAATCAATAGACTTCTCTTAAGGAGGATTGCTTTGATTAAGCAGAGGGGACCCTAGAGAGCACAGGACTCCAGCCCCCTTCTGCCAGGATGTGACAGAACATCTTAATTTCACAAGAGGAGAGGGGCTCCGTGGGTTCCTGGAGAGGGCAAGGTCAGCTGTGAAAACACAAACATGTTGTAATGATCCCCAAAGTTTCTGTTTTGACTTTGGCAGGACTGTAATTGCCCACCCACATAGGGGAGATAATGTGGAATCTTTTGGATGGAATTCTTGAAAAGCCAAATTCCAATGTAGAGGATGTGGAAGGGACAGACACTGTTTGTGCATGTCCGTGTGTGTGTGTGTGCTCTATTTTTCAAAACAGCATTTGAAAGCCTAGCTGATCAGGAAAATAATAAGCCCTGTAGTTTAGAGGTAAACTCATTAGATATTTCTGGAGGCGAATTCACACACACACACACACACACACACACACACACACACACAAAATGCAGACAGTTCTTGCTTTTAGATCAAAGGAAGGCTTGGAGATTGCATCTTTAGAAAGCTGTTCTTCCTGATTAGAAGCCAGGGGCTTGGTTTCCCTGCTCCAGGATGGTGGCAGGTGAGCTTAGCAGGTAGGGGACAGAGTTGGTCTTGCCTTTCCTTGTAGTTGGCTTAGTGATACACTTGTTTCTCAAGCTGCCTGGGTGCGGAGGTCACGGAGTGACTACAGGGAGCATGGCATGGCCCCAAGGGCAGTCCCGGAGAGCCGGCTGCTAGTGTCGGTTCCCACTGTATTTGAAAGCTCCATGCACAGTTCTTTATGGAATCTTGTAACCAGGACCCCCAGGATTTCTCTTGGCCCCTGGAATCTATCTGACTGCTAATTGTTAGTGATTGTTCTTAATTGCTGCCTCACACTGCCCTGATGCTGCTGGGATTCCTGTAAGAGACTGAAAGATTTGGGGGAAAACAAGGGAACCATGACAAAGCTCACAGGACATGACATCTGCATGAAGACCCAGGACCCGCATTCAAAATTTACACTTATCAGCTGATTGATTTTAGGCAAAGGACTTAAAATCTTTGTGTCTCAGTTTTCCGGTTGCAAAGAGGGTATTGTTCTACTATTTGTCTCCAACATGTGCAATCAGAAGGGATGTGTGTTTGGCTCTCTAGCATGCATATCAAACGCTAGGCACACTGCTGCTCCTATAGTCTCAGTGGGAAGAGAAGTAAGAACTAGGTGGTCCTTGGAGCTCTATGGCCATCTAGTTTTGCTGAATCATTGATGTCTGGATTCAGTAAGACAGCTTGTCCCAAAAAATGAGTTGGCGAATGATAGGAGATACTTGATTTTGACCTCTGACCTTCACATGCATATACATACATACATACATGTGCATGCACGCCCACACGGCACCACACACACACACACACACACACACATACAGATAGGCACACAGACATACAGACAGACAGACACACATACACACACACACTGGGCTAAGCGCAGACTCCATGGCCAAAATTTGCTTTCACTTAAGTTCTGACATACAGTTCGAAGCTTTCAGCCACCATTAATGGAGTGTTGATGGTGTATTAATGGTGTTCTCTTTCACCCAACTGCCTAAAATAGAAAACTGCAAAACTGGGGGTCGTCCTTAAAGCCTCCCTTCCTCCTTACCTCCGACAACCAATTCAGCCCCCTCAATTCCCTAGTAACCCTGTGAGGACTACCCTGATTCTTTCCTAGCACCCTCACTCTAACTGGAGCCCTGGAGTCCTTGCCATTGCATGCCTGGCCATGCCGCCCTCTGTCTTCTGTTCTCCTTTGCTCTTGTCCAGGCTGCCGTCCAGGCGGCTGCCGTCCAGGCTGCTGTTCAGGTAGCCGTCAGAGAAGTTAAAGTATGACTCTATCTCATGGTGATGCACAGATTAATAGAAATGGGTTAAATTAATATGTAAGAGTGAGCCAATAAAAAGCTAGAGCTAATGGGCCAAGCAGTGATTAAAAAAAAAAGTATGACTCTAGCAGAACCAGCTGAGTTCTTAGAGGAAACCCTGAAATTCTTAGCATTGGCTAAAGAGCCTCACCCGTTTTGGTGACCGACTTTCACCTAAGGAGTCTCCTGAATCTGGGAGCAGATCCCCGAAAGTAACCTTTTCTCTTCAAGACCTTCATCCGTTTCAGGGAACTTTCTTCCTCTGTCTGTGTCTTTAGGGCTTAGCCTTCAAAGTTGGCCCTATAGAACTGCCTTCCCCAGACCTGGTCTCATTTAAATATTATTCTTTGTGACCCACACCAGCCAGCAAAAGAGCAGGGATGGTTGTTGACTGGTGTCTAAGTTCCATAAGGACAGGTGTTCTCTATTACCCGCTTCAGCTCAATGCATGGCAAAATTTCTGCTGTTCAAAAAATAATCAGCAAACAAATGAATGCCCCAAACTGTTAGCTCTGTAGATCCGAGAATTGCAGTGATGGATGAAGTGAGAAACATCTGTGCTCTGCAGTAAACGCAAAGACTCTCGTATGCTTTATGTTCTTGTCCTACACAATCTGATTCAACCGTGAATGGAGCTGCGTTAGAAACCACCTAAAAATACACAGAGAGGGGTGTTTCTATTCTGTGAAAATCAAATATGGCTTCCCTGTGATTCCCACGAAGCTCTGATAGAGGGGGATCAACTGGAAATCTTATCTTGTAAAGGATCCCTCGAAGGGGAGCCAGACACCCTATGTTCAGTCCTGCTGTGGTGTGCACACAGGAACATATGTAGAATCATTCTCAATTGCAGAGAAATGATATTTTAAGAGTTTGATTTGGAGACACTCATCAGATACTACTTCAGCCAATAATTACGCAAGGCAACGATCTGGGCCAAGAAGGACAAGAGTGAGCTGTGTGAAGATAAGAACTCTGAGACCATTGAGACCCTGAGCAAGACAGGTTGAAAAAATATGTTATACATATAAATGGAATTGAAGTTAGATACTGACAGAATTCAGTGATTATAGGAGCTTTCATTATAATCTTGTCGAAAAGAAGAGAAAAATCAAGTAATATAGAGCCCAGGGTTATGTATCAGAATCAGTCGGGCCTGTGTTCAAAGCATTGACTTTGCTACTTATGGATTTTAAAGTCTTGGTCAAACTCTCTAAGCTATATTTGCAATTTGTCCAAAATAGGAGAGATAATATTATCTTACTTAAATTTGTGCTCACATTTGTACATAATACAATGCATTCAGTATGGTGTCAGGTATACTTGGTGTCCCCAAACAAAAGCTATTTGGGGTTATTTAAATTTCTTATTTTATGGATGAAAACTTAAAACTTGAGGTGAAATGAAGTTGGCTAAGTATTAGGTGACAATGTGGACACCATCAGGGCTGCTAGGCAGGATGCAGACTTCTAAGGTCGAGGACTGCAGAGAGGGTTCAGTTGAGAAAGTGCTTGTCACACTAGGCAAGCATGGGACCCTCAGTGCCTCTCTCTCACACCCACGTAAACTTTGTCAGTGTGGGCAGTAGTGATAAGGGATCCCTGGGGCAACTTAGCTAGCTACGCTGACTGAACTGGGGAGGTGTGCAGAAGGATGGAAGAAGATATCTAAAATCAACTTCTTTTTCATCCCCTGCACACACACACACACACACACACACACACACACACACACACACACACACACACTGGAACACATGTGTGCATACACCTCACATAAATACATTCGACAACAAAAATTTTCTAAATTCTATATTTTTCTACCCTGTCTTCTCTCATTTCTGTCTTGCACACATATCCTGAAGAATTTAGCAAGATGCAGAAGACAATGGAAAACCAATCAGAGGGATTTCTGGTCATAGAAGTATACATATCAAAGTGGGTAAGGTACAGAATCTACTGTTACTAGGACCTCTACTCAGGGCACCTATCCAACCTGACAACTTTAAGTGTATAAAGTATACTTAAAGTATATGAACTGAGTAAGACAAAAAAAAAAAAAACAACCTAAAAATTCTGCAGTTTTAAAGAAAGAAGTGAGAACGGAGAGTTTAATATGGGAGGTGATACTTTAGGGCAAGGCCAGGGATGGGATCAGAGTCAACACTGTAACATTTTATTACAGTTCAGAGATCCATGATCATATCTTGGTTCAGTGTGAACCAGAAAGTTTAAAGCAAGACCTTGATATAAAGTCATGATCAAAATTACAGAATGAATAGAAGAACAGCCTTGCCTATGGAAGATATGCTGGTGGATGAGCTCACATATGGATAGTATTTAAACTTTAATATTTTAATACTGAATTTGCTCCAAGTACGTGTGAAGTTCAGTTTGCGGGCGGGGGGGGGAGGCAAAGCTTTTTTTTTCTTTTAAATCAGGAAGCGCCAAGCTGAGAAACCATTATAAGATTGGTTTTCATTCAGGAATAAGAGTTAAATATCTACTAGAAATTAATATAGAAGAGCTTCAAGAAGAAGGATCTATCAATGAGAACAATTAGACTTCAGAGTATGAGGGATAACAGAAAAATGATAACTATGTAAATTCAGTATGTTTAAATTGTTACAAATACAGGATTTTGGAGGTATGGCTTAGTGGTTAAGAGCATGTACTGCTCTTGTGAAGAAGTCATGTTTGGTTCCCTGTACCCATGTCAGGCAGCTTACATCCTCCTCAGACCCCAGTTGACGGAGATCATATAGCGTCTTAAGGATTCTGTGGACTTCTACACTCATAATTGCTCACAACATTTGCACATTTGCATGCATGCACACACACATGCACACAATTAAAACAAGTCTAAAAATATGAATGTGAAACAATAAATTTAAACTATTATAAAACCGATATATATACACATATGTGTATATATATATATCTTAATGAAAGAGCAAAGCACAATTTCTAGATACCAAAAAACTAAAATGAAAGACTAATAAAAAATGGGTTGACTAAAAGTTTAGATTCAGGTAAAAGTGAAATAGAATACGTAAGTATAATTCATAGGTAACTGAACTATGGCAAAGAAAAGATACAAATTGTAGCATAGAGAAAAAAAGAGATGGAAATATTAACTATGTTAAAGAAATGATCAAAATAAAATAAAAATAATAAGATTCATATTGTGTGTGTGTGTGTGTGTGTGTGTGTGAGAGAGAGAGAGAGAGAGAGAGAGAGAGATTTGAGATGGGAAATGAGCCATGGAGAATTGGGGTGATGTAATCATAAGGAATCATTATCAGAAACTTTGAGCATGAGCAAAATTCCTGACCCCTCAGCTTTCAGGTCATGATATCATCCATGCAGAAGTGGGCAATATAAACCACAGAAGCAGCATAGTAAAATTTCACAACGACCAAACATAAAGAAGATCACTGACAGATCAAGGAGAAAAGGAAGATTACCAAGGAAGCCATTTCCAACCAACAGCCAAGAAGCCACTGACAAAATGGCAAAAGCAGGTAGAGCTATTATTGTAGGATTCAATCCTCAGATATAGTACCAATTGATACAGACTAGAAATAAAGTTATTCACGGATACCTACTAAATAAAAAAAATTTCAGTCCAAATGAGTTGTAGCTAGAAGTGCAATAAGATCCACTTTAAAAAGTAAATGTGACTGAATTATAATGGCATAGTTTAGTGGTTCTCAACCTGTGGGTCACAATCTCTCTGGGGTCATATATCAGACATCCTGCATATCAGATATTTGCATTGTGATTCAACACAGTAGCAAAATTACAGTTATGAAGTAGCAATGAAAATAATTTTATATTTGGGGTCACCATACTATGAGGAGATGTAGTAAAGGGTTACAGCATTAGGAAGGTTGAGGACCTTTAAGAACCACTGGGATAAATGAGAAAGAGATGTTGAGTAAGAACTAGGTGGAGATGTGTCTAAGACAAGTGTCTATCAGATAAACTAAGACTATGTAATTTAGAGAAAGCGCACATAAGAGAAAATTCAAGCACAGCAGTCAGTGACAGGTGATACAGGAAAGGATACCTGAGCTGTCTGGTCCTGAATTTGTGAATTAAGATACTCTTTACATAGAGAGTGCAAATGTAGCCAACAAAATAGAGGAAAGATTATGACATAATGAGATCCCACTTCCCAAAATTTAAAAATGGACAAAAAGAAAACAAAGAAAAGAAAATTTATCAAATTATCAATTTACCAGAAGATAAGCTAAGAAGGAATACAGTAGGAAAAGAAACCTGCTAAGTATACAACAAATATAAGCTGAGAGAAGTAAATCCAAATAATCAATTAATAATCATAAGAAGTATAAATTCTCGGAACTTGCCTTTTAATGAGAGATAAGACTAAAAAACACATGCAGGAAAATAGCTGAAGATGAAGGAATAGGGAAAAATACACAATGAAAATCAGGCAAATCCAATCAAGTTATTATAGATAAAGAATTAGGTAGGTAGGCTGGAGGGGAAAGCAGTGTTAAGAATAAAGACAATTATCGTACTACCTAGAAAATTTTAAAACTTTAAAAAATCACAGTAATTTTAAATGTCTGTGGCATGATAAATCAAGCTTTAAAATGTAAAGCAAAAACTGAGAGGAAAAACAAAAAAGGCGTAAATCCATAGTCATAATAGGTAGGTTTTAATGAACACATCTGGTCAACCAATTTGTAAAACTGACAAAAATTTATTATGTTCATTTTCGTGCTGAACCTTAGCATGATCTGATTAACACACTAAAGAACCTATGTGTTATTTAGATATACATGTGGTAATTCAAAGATTTGGTTAGGTATTAGAAAGCAACAAATCTCCGTATATACTGAAGCTTTAATATCATTATATACACTTTCCAGCCACATTAGAAAAGGAAAGAAAGAAAAATCAACAGCGAAAGAACATTAGAACCCTACCTAATCTACCAATTATAAACCACACTTTTAATTAACTTCTGAGCCAAACAAACGCAGAGAATATTCGAATACAGTTACAAATGTATGATAAGGGAAGCAATCCAAGGGTAGGGGGCATCGCCAGTGGGTTCTTATGGGATTTGTAGTCCTATCTGCTTATGTGTCATTCAGGAAGGCTGAAAAGTGGCTGAGCATTCAGCCTTAGCAAGGAAGATAAAAACAAAATAAACCAAAGGGAATGCAAAGGAGGAATGATGAAATACATGAGCAAAGCAAAAAGCAGAACTACAAAGCCAATTTTGCTGTCTAACATGTGCAACAAGAAAGACAATTCCTGCAAGATTAACCATGAAAGCAAACTGGAAAGATTACATGAAACTAGAATCTCAGAAAACAACAGCATAAAAAAACAAATCATGCCCAAAACCTGAAAGAATTAGACAAAAGGACTTCCTAGAAAACTATACCTTAATAAAATTGATTTGAGAAGGAATATCTACCTCCATGGTTTATTAATTGATAAATTGAATGAGTAGTTTGAAATAGGGTTGTTTCATAGTTTGGTCATACTGTGTTCAGATGCTGTTGCTTATGAAACAATGTCACCACTATGATGCCTTTACCTTGGGGCACAACTATGCTACCCTCAATTATACAAGAAAGCTCACATTTGAAGCCAGATTCCATTCTTAGTACTTTTAATTAAAAAATATCATCAGGCATGGCCACTGCCTCAGAAAGATTCACAGTCTAGAAGGAAGATCATTCATAGACAGAGGTAAAGAGACTGTGGTGCAGGTCATTCTGAGTCCTGTGAAAATGGACATAGCCCTCTTGTGTTCTTGTTATCTGGAATGGGCATTGAATTGAAGATCTTGCATATATGAGGCAAGGGCCGCATCATCAGCAACCTTATTTTCTTGTTGAGAAAGGGTCAGGCTAACTTGTCCAGGCTGGCCTTGAACTTGTCATGTAGGTCAGGCAGTCTGAAATTTGGAATCTTTGATCTGTCAGGCTCCCAAGTAAGCAGCTGGGATTCCAGGCTTGTACCACCATACACAGGTAACACAGCAACTTAGGATCTTCCAAAATTCAACACTGTATTGACAGTGATGATGCCACATTTTGCCTATTTTTATTAAGACATTGAAGTTTTGATTTTGAAATAATTTTGAGTTTAGAATCTACAACAGCAACACACAATCCCATCAAACCAAACAAAATCAAACTGAAGGGCTCATTCAATCCAACTCCCCCTTATCAGCAGGAAAACTATGTCTGATTCAATACCTATAGGGGGCAGATCAAAGAGAAGGATTTCTTTATCATTCTGCCATCTGATCAATGCGTCCCCAGAGCTTGGAAGAGGGGACAATTTGTCAACAAATGGTCAGAAAACAGCACTTTATTGTGTCACTTTGTCTCCTTAGGCAGCTCTGCAATGGCCATGGCTCTCCAGTGGCCTCACATTTTAGCTCTTTCACAGCCTAAGATGTCTCTGGGAGACTCCAGAACAGGTCTCTTTCATTGAATGCTACTCACAGTCAGATAAACAGCAGAAGACCTTTCTCCCTTAGTGCCCTGACTTTTAAAATAACTTTCCTAACAAGATAGGATTCTGGAATATGCTCTCTAAGAAAAACGTGACAAACAGAAAGTTTGCTGTTAAAACATTTCTGCCCAGCTAGCTGTGGCTTAGGGAAAATGGCCCAGAGACACTCTCTACTCCATTGTTCTCTCTGCTACAGACCATCTTGGGCCTCCAAATAAAGAAATCTGCCCTTTTCCACTTCACCCTGGCTTTCTTGGCTTTCCATTTTGGCTGTAGATAATGTCAACTTGGGGTTGGACTGAAGGAAACCTGTATTCCCGAACGTACTTTTTCTCATTGCAGGCATTCTCAACCCTGCTATTTGGAAAGAAAATGAATACTATTATAGTGAGTGTTGATGGTAGAGATTTCTCTATGTAGAATATTTTACAGTCCTAAGTGAACATTTCATGTAGTGCCAGAGCAGAGACGCTATCTAGATTATTTACTTGCTGGCTGGTTAAGGTCAAACAGAAGTTTAGGAATAGTTTTCAACCCCCAAGCCTTTCTTCTGTCCTTGTTTGGCACATACATCCATAGATCCATGCATCTCTTTCTCTCTCTCTCTCTCTCTCTGCTATATTGTCCCAATAGTGTTCACCTATGTGACTAATCGTCCTAGGAGATGTCAGGTTTTTCTCTTTGTTTAAATTTATTCAATGAACTTTGCCACCATTTAGGTATATAGTGGTCCTAAGAGGCATTTTATGTTCAAAGTTTTGTTTCCAGCTGGTGTTGCTATTGAGAGATGATTGAATCATGGGAACACTAATCACAGGACTTGGTTGAACAACTGAAGAGTTCCTACTGACTGGAGTCTGAGGAAGTGGCGTCTCGATAGAGGAAAGTCTTGCTCTTGCCTCTTCATGTCTCTGCCTCTTGTTGTCTATGAGCTGAGCGTCTTTGCTTCTTTACATACTCCTTACCACGATATCATACCTCCCCATGGATGGGTGCAGACGTCAGTGAGCCAAGTGACAACGGACAGCTAAGGCCATAAACCAATATAAAGCCTTTCTTTTTTGGGTTGTCATACCAGATATTTTGTCCCAGTGATAAAACCAGTAGAAGACCCCTTTGCCAACAGAAAGGACTAAGCCCCAATTCCAACACTGAGAAGAGCTCAGAAATTCCTCCATTATCCTATTTACCAATTATTTTATTCTCTTTTAAAATCAACAGCATTAATCTTGGACTTTTAAGATATTTGGAGTGGGCTTTCAATTTGAGTCACATAGGAAGGATGTTCAGAGGGCTTTACACAGATCGCATTGGGCTTTGGACTGGGGGAGCATAGTGACTAGGAGCAGTCATTCTTAAGGTTTCTGAGAAATACCAGTACACACCCCGAATTGCAAGCCATAGTTACAGTAAGTGCTTCTTAAACTTTGTTGAGTGTGCATATTAACTGGGTGTCTCTCATGTATGACATTTCATTTCGGTTGTAGGCTCTGTGACTGTGCGTTTGTATGGTGCTCAAAAGTGAAGCCAGTAGGCTTATCTGCAGCTCCATCTTGAACAGCAAGGTACTTGAGGAAGTTAAGTGAGTCCTTGCCTTCTCCAGTTCTCCTGAATGAAAGACCATGTACCATGAGTGCTTTGTACCTAAAGATGAAACCCATTCTGTGGTGGGCACTGGTGCGGTCAGGATGACACCCATGTGTGGAGAGTTCAACAGTCGCTTAACTCCTGGACCCTGAAGCTTCATGATGCCCCAGAGCTCCTAAAGTTTCAGACAGGCCAAGGAAGAAGGGACAGAAAAAACTGACTCCCTTGACTTCCAATAACCAGAAGAGGAGATTGTCATACCCTTCTTCTATAGACACACCCTCCTCCCACCCACCAAAGAAAGTAGAATCAAATTTCTCCAAGAGGAGGTTCAGGGAATTATAAGTATTTTAAGACATGAAGATGGTCCTCTAATTTCTCACTGAGAAACAAAGGCTTTGATGCAGGCAGATTCTAGGACTTGATGATGTCACCAAAAAAG
This sequence comes from Ondatra zibethicus, assembly GCA_004026605.1. Lineage (NCBI taxonomy): Eukaryota > Metazoa > Chordata > Mammalia > Rodentia > Cricetidae > Ondatra > Ondatra zibethicus. The sequence goes on along the minus strand of PVIU01000572.1, from coordinate 36,753 downwards.
AAAGAAACAGCTGGAGATCTATCTATCTATCTATCTATCTATCTATCTATCTATCTATCTATCTATCTATCTATCTATCATCTCTCTTTATCTGTCTATCTATCTATTATCTATCTATCTCTATCATCTATTTATCTATCATCTATCTATCTATCTATCTATCTATCTATCTATCTATCTATCTGTTTCTATCTATCTATCTATCTATCTATCTATCTATCTATCTATCATCTATCTCTCTATCTACTTACCTATCTATCTATCATCTATGTATCCAATCATAGGTAGATCACAACCAGGAGAACAACAATAACTCAGGCAAACTTAATGCCAGGATCCTCTCAGAGTAGCCCAACATTCCATCCCACCTTTTCAGGAACATCCACATGAATAATAGTAAAAATAAAACATGTCTTTATGCTGTTTTATTATTTATTATTATGTAGAAATAAGCCATTCCTTTGAAAAGGAATGGGTGCTTACCAATTTACAAAAGATACTTATTCTATCTTTTGCTTTCCCTGCCGCTTCTAGTAGAACTTGAAAGGAACAAGTTGGTTCCATTTTTCAGTGCTTTTAAAAAGTATTCTCTTGTGCAGTAACGAGATAAGATGGACAAACAGCTGGAAGGGATATTTCAGAACAAGCCCAGATTTGAACTCACATGGTATGTTCAGGTCTTTGCTCCTTATGTGACCCTAGGGAAATTCCTAACCCTCTTGATGCCTCTGAATTCTTCTTAAGTAAAATGGGTTTGGTGAGGATTAAGGATCTCTTCAGAATTTCAGGTTCCTATTAAGAGTTTAACCAGTCATAGCTTTAGTAAATTAAAAATCGATTATACTTCCTGATACCTGTTAGATGTTTTTTTTTAATTAATTAATCTCAACATAAAAGGATACTAAGAATCTCCCACTAGTGGGGAACAGTTGGAAATGTTCCTGGGCTCTTTAAGATTCTGTAGGAAATCAATATACATTGCAAAAAAAATGTTGAGTATTTAACAGTCAGAGAACGAAAGGCATGGGCTACTCTTTAGAAAATGTTCTTTTCTTTCCTTCTTGTGTGGGTTCCGGATGAGGATCACAGGTCTACAGAAAGCCAGGTAGTGTGACCATGGCAGAGTCCACTTTAGTAGGCTCTGAGTGGAGTGGGTGGCAAAGGAGAAGCATCGTAGGGAGAAAAGAGGAGATCTCCAAGGAAACCAGAGCATAGAAATTCTTCCTCCGCATTTCTCCAGGGTGAGAAGAGCCTTGCCACCTGTCTTCTGTAAGTCTCACTGGTGGGGGATACAGTCAAGGTCCTTGGTGCCTTCCATAATGGGATTCTCAAAGACGAGCTGCACAATGTAATTATGTACATGAATTCTGCCTTCCTTGTACCTGGCTGAATATTTCATACTTAAGAAAGTGTAGAAAGCATGATGGCCTGGTATTTGTTCCTTCTCCTGGGAGCTTACTTCTTCAGCCTGAAAATCTCACAATTAAGAGAAGAAGGGCTTTGATCATTCAGTTTCAGCTTCGAACTGTGGTTTATTTTAAACCTGCTATTTCATTAATTTGCAGATTGGATTTACCATCTTATATGTTTAACACACTCTACTTTCTGAAAAGAAATTTGAAGCATTGTTTTCTATAAAATGCTTGCCTCAGAGCTAACATTTCATTTCTTTGTTGGCCTTGACATCAGACCTAGTTTATCTCTGGATAAAATTCTTTTACTTGAGTTGCTGAGGGATCAGAGGAAAGGAGCGTCTTTGTTACATTTCCTGTTGCTGTGGCAAGTTGTGTGCAACGTGCCCAAGGCAATTTATAGGAAAGAGGAGTTGACTTTGACTTAACAGTTCTAGAAGGAGAAGAGTCATGGTGGGGAAGCTTAACGACATGTGGCAGCCATGGTATCAGGAGGTACCAAGGAGGCTGAGAGTTCACATTCTCATCTGCAAGCAGGATGCAGAGGGCACATAGGAGAAAGTGGAGGGAGCTTATCAACACTCAGAGCTCACTGCAGGGGCATGCAAGCTCCAGCGAGGCTCCACTTCCCAAGGGTTCCCCAAGCTTCCCAAGCAGCACCATCAACTGGGACAAAATGTTCCAATATGGTAAAATGTGGGGACATTTCTTCTTTAAACCACCAGAAAGGATGAGAAGAGAACATTGGAAAGTGAGTCTTCTGTGTTCTGTGATTGTAAACATCTTTCAAATGGCTAAAAGGTTTTACATAAATTTTTACAATTGATGGAACACTGACTTGCTAAACACAGTCAATGAGATGTTACTTTTACTTCGTATGTACTAGCAATTATTAAAGGCTGTTCCCATAATTTCCCCAACTACTGTTTATAATAATTCAGTGAATGAGGTATTATCGACTCATGAAAGGGCAGTGACTATGTCTGAGTGTCAATGTATTCCTCAAGCCTTACAGCTCCTAAGTACCAGAGGCTGAATCAAACTCACATCTGTCTGTAAACTTACACTCAATAATGCTGTAGTGAGATTGGTCCATGGCATGGGCTACTTATGCAGCAAAGACGTTTCTCATTCACTTTAAGTCTCAGAGTTGGCATTGACTCAGTTGTACCTCCCTGTCTTTCTGCTCTTGTGTGGGGAAAAGATAGCTAGCTAAGAATGGCATCCTTCCACATGTGGTTCATTGTATAGAGCACTCCACGTGCCCAGGTTTGCATCATTTTGGGTGGGAAGGTGAGATGAACACATAAAAGGCTCACAGAGAAGGCAGGGAACATTCTGGACAATACAACCTGCCACACCAAGTTATCCTTCCAGGCAGAGCATCTCTGCATTTGATCACACCGTGTTCATGGTTTGGAAATCTGACACCATCCTAAAAATTCAGCATTCCTGTTGTTGATCAGATACTAATCCCAGGTTTGTCTTCAGATCGCATTTATGCAAAAATGCAGATGAAAGAGAAATTTCATTTTCGAGCTTAATAAGTTTCAGGGCTTAGCTGAACTCTCTTTTGCTAAACATACTCTGTGCTTACTTTGCTAAATATGCTCACAGATACGGTGTGAGATTTATACTTTGTCTAAAAATCCTGGTGGTCACAATCAAACAAGCCTCCTGGGTGAAGGACAGCCACAAAGTCTGGCCACATTTATTCAATGATTCCAGCCAAGGCCCAGAAGACGGTATCGTTTCTGCTTTGCCGCCATTTGTTGAAACAGTCATTGCGTCATAGGCACTCTAATGGATGTTCTGCATGTTCTCATGGACCCTTGGAAACACATCAGAGAGCAGCAGAGGCAGCCGCCGTGAAGCTAGCATTGACAATGTGATGACTGCTCCAACTGCTTTAATGTCAACATGTGGAGAATAATTTGCCATCGAAGGAAAGGAGCCACTAGAATGATCTTTTTTTTTTCTTATCACAAAGTAAATACCACAGTATATTGAATTAATTTAAGGAGCAATATTCTAGGTAGGACAAAAATATGACTTTCCACTCTAGCTAGGTACATGCTGTGGGACAGTGGTCTGTACACTGTCAATTATATTTTAAATAAACGCTGATTGGCCAGTAGCCAGGCAGTAAGTATAGGCAGGACAATCAGATAGGAAGTAGAGGTGGGTCAATGGGAACAGGAGAATTCTGGAAAGAAGGAAGCCCATTCCTCTGCAGTCCTGACCCAACCACAGAAGAAGCAAGATGTAACTGCCCCACTGAATAAGGTCTTGAGCCATATGGCTAACACAGATAAGAATAATGGCTAATAATGGGCTATATAAGTTATAAGAGTTAATAAGAAGCCTGAGCTAATGGGCCAATCAGTTTATAACTAATATAGACCTCTGTGAGATTTCTTTGTGACTTAATGATTATGGGAACTGGACAGGACAGAAAACCTCACGCAACAGTTACATGTCAAAACTATGAGTTTGAAAGAGGCCCCCACTCCCACCATTCTCTGTCTTGTGAATGCACTGTGTATATGTGATGAGCATCATTTCATTTCATGGGGAATATACAATGACCGGCATCTATATTAGGGTGAAGAAGGTCAAGGAGTGACAAGGGCAGTGGGTATGGCATGATGAATCTACATCATACGCATGTATGAAAATGCCATAAAAAACTCATTATCGTATCTAACCAAAATATGTGTAGAAAAAAGATATTCCATGTCATGCACTGTTAGGAAAATGAAAATTAAAACAATGAGGTACTACTCGATGTCCATTAGAAAAAGGAATTAAAATTGACACAACAATGATTTGGTAAAGGAACTAGCTAATTTTTACTGGGATTTGTAGTGTGATGGTGTTTGGTAAGGTCCCTTCTATGTGTACTGATAATAGGACTTTTAGGTCTTGTAACTTTCTATATGTTTATTAATAATACAGCAATAAACTCATTTCTAAGCAGCAATTTTCTCATCTTTACATTAGATATTATAGCATTTAATAAAAGCTATGACAATATAAGATGAAACATGCCTGATACAATGCCTAGTACAGAGACAGCACTGGCGATGGACAATTTTATGTATTGACTACGCCCAAATCCTCAGTTATTCAAACAGAGTGAATGTAGGTGCCGCTGTGAATGAAGGTATTGGCTAGCTATGACTGATGCTGACGACTGGTTGGTTTGGGTAGGAGATATTACCTCTGACAATCTGAGGGAACTTGATTCAATCAGTTGAGAAGCTTAGGAGGGGTTTAGGGGCATAGCTAAAGGAGTGTTCAGAGCTGTGGAAATCTGCATTTACCCACACCCAAGGGCAGCTGGTGCCACCCAACACCCTGCTGGCTCACCTTGACCTTACCTAGCCAGGTGCCATCATAGGGTAAATCAATATTTGGTGATAAATCTTAGGTAGATAGAGAGAAAAACGATAACTTTCCCAGGACTCAGCTTCTACCCCTGATGAATGTGAAGAAGATGGCATGTGACTAGTGGACAATGTCACAGGGAGAGTCAGACACCAAGCTGTCATTAGCTTGGGAGGGGGCACTTACGTTCTGAATTACAGTCTTCCATTGTCCCTATTAGCATTTCTGGGATATCCATTCTTAATAAAAATATGTGAGAGTGCAAAAACTAGTTAAATGCAGAATAACGACCAGGAAGGCTAGAATTGTCCTTGATAACCCAAAGCAGCCTTTATCTGGGCTATGTGAAAAGTATTTACCTTAGACTTATGATTCTGGAAATACAAAGAATCAGGGAGTTGATGTGAGTCTGTGTCTCCTAGTAATGTTTTGTACATTGGTCTTATTGATAATCTTTACAAAAGCTGTTTACTCACAACATTTGGGTGTGAGAGCCCTGTTGAAAGAGTTTAACATTAAATGGACAGAGAGGTTAGCTTAACTATACTAGGAGGAAGAAATGAGCTACATGTACGTGCATGCGCATGTGTGTGCACGTGCATGTGCATGTCTGTGTGTGTCCACGTGCATGTGTTTTCGATAAGAGAATTAAAAGAATAGTAACAAATCATAACAGCTGATTTTGCTTAGATACTGAATGAAACAAATGAAAAAGAAGGGATTAAGATGATTACAGCTCTGATGATTAGATGGCATTAAATCTTTTGGCTAGTAAGAAGATATCATTTTTGTTGTGGTTGATTTATTATGAGGTATTTGAAGGAAAACTGGCGGACTTTGTATAATTTGCTCTGGATTCTAGTGGGCCACGAGGAATTATGTTCTAATGTTTTGTGTGTAGCAAAATTAAGAAATTAGGAAAATTAAGATGTTATAAAGAGAAGAAAGTGTGAGATGTTAAAACTATACTGATACTGAAACCAACCAACTGGTTAGGGTCCCTGGCAGGTAAGACAACTACCACAGACGTTGGAGCAAGGTCCTAGAAGGGCAAGCAAGCACAGATTGTCCGGGAAGGAAAGATCCCAGTTCAAGTCCCTGGGATTTCTACTAACAGAAAGTAACCAAATATCTCTGCATCAGATGGCAAGACACATAGGAAAACAGTCCACTGTGAAGCTGTGGCTCTTATCTTTCCTTGATGGGAAAGTTACGCAGAATGCAGCAGAGAGGGGCAGGGACACACTTGGAAGGAAAGTACGGAGAAGTGAAGGGTGGGCAAGCATCTGCCTTCTCCATAATTGGAGTCCCAGAGGGAAACAAGAGAACAGAGAAAAAACATCCTAAAAGGAAAGGGCTGCATTTTCCAGACTGACTGGAAGTAGAAATTTTCAGATTGTGAAGCATAAAATTTATTAGAGAGCATAAATGAAAAGAAATGCACCCTTCCAGCCACGAGGACGTGAAAATACAGAATGTAGAAGATAGGAGGACATCTTAAAGCAAGGAAGAGGAAAGAGCAGCCACCTGGGACGGAAGAGGAGACAGGCTGGGAGGAAAAGTAATGGAACCAACATGGATGCAAAAATGACTTTAAAACATTAAGAGAAAAACATTGAAACTCGGCTTGTGTGTCCAGGGAACGAGGCTCAAATAAAGCTTACTTCACTGTAGGCTTAGTGACAGTGTTGACTGGAGTGGCTTCCACAGCCGTATTTCAGCAGCAAAGCAAAGTGACTTTGGAGGGAAGGCCAAGAGGTGAAGAAGTCAAAGGAAATATATTAGCAGGTGTGCGTGGGAGCTGACAGAAATATTGCCCGTATGTGCCGATAGTGAAGCATTATTTCAGGAATCATAAAAACCAAACTAAAATAGTAAACAGTAACTGCCCCGAGTTGAGGGAGAGATGATCAAAAGTAAGATAACAGGGTGGGCATGGTGGAATGTTCCAGCAATCCCGCATCTTGGGGGGTGGGGCCAGGGGGATTAGGAGTGCAGCCAACTTGAGCTACAGAGTAGAAGCTTGATAGAACCATCTCAGTGCAAAAATAAATAAAGAAAAATAAAAATCCCAAGCTAAGCAACTAAGATACTTCCAAGTTCTCATCTTTCACAGGAATTAAATATTAATATCATACTGTGCTCCATTTGCATGATAAAGGGGAGCCGCTTAAGAGTCAAGAGAGAATTTATGTGCTCCAAAGCACTGGGGTGTGTGAGGGGTGGGGAATGGATGGGTCAGCACCAGTCAACTCGGCAATTCAGAAGAAGGTGAGGGGTCAATGCTCGAAAAAGAGGAGAAACAAAGGGTAAAATAAGCTCATTCTCAATGTCCACAACCTAAGGAGAAAAACACTGACAAAGAGTGATTAAACCTCATGGCATTAAAACGCTGATGTTGTATTATACTGTCTAATTTCAAAACATGGAAGAGGTAAGCCAATATGGAGTAAATATAAAGTTTTCACACATTTGAAATGAAAACGAAATATTTCTAAAATGCTTGTGGTACTAAAAGAGTAGCAAAATTTAAAATATAACTCTGAGGAAATGCATAAGGACAAGGACTGAGGAGATGGTTCAGTAGGTAAAACATACTTGTGGACAAGCCTGGTGACCTGAGTTCTAACCCTTGGGACTTACAATCTAGAAGGTAAAATTGGCTTTTGTAAGGTGCTGTTCTCTGAGTTCCACATATGAACACCCCAGCCAATCAAACAAGGTGCAAATTAAAATAATTATTTTAGCAGAAGTGAGCAGTGACAAAAATCATAAGTGCAAGACATTGTAGATTTCAGCTAACCTGACATTAAAGAGGAAGTTTTGGCTCTCGGCATTATAGAGTTAGCAAAATAGCTCAGCAGGCAAACGTGGTTACTATATAATCCCACTGGTCTGAGTTCATTCCTCAGATGCCACATAAAGAAGGAAGAGAGAAGTAAGTCCATGAAGTTGTTCTCTGACCTCCACATGCATGATGCATGCCATGTGTAGCCACAAAATGCACACACACACACATACACACACACACACACACACATAGATTTTTAAAAGATGGCTTATAATGAACAAGGAAAACATCCAATGTAGCAGAATCATTAGAAAGTGGCAGAGAGAAAGAAAAAGGGATATACCGTTATGTGTAAAAAGAAGTGAAGAGGAAATAAGAAAATGTTAGCTAGGGCTTGCAAAGATCAATATAACAGCTACAGCCTTCAGAGTTGATCAAGAAAATTATATAGTAAATACTATTGGGACTGAAACCCCAGACAGAATAATAGACAAAGCTACAGACCCAGATGGACAACTTTATAATATATGTGGTAACATCAAGGAGTAGACCTGGCTACTATTTCTCTTTTTCTGAGAGGCAAGTTAAAGGTCACCATGTCAGCACAGGGCAAGCAGGGAGAAAACCTTGAAGACCCAAGGCCAAATCTGTCTTTAACTGCCTACTTTTTAACCTATAACTCACAACCAACTTCTCAAAGCAAGTAGTTAAAACACACATTCTGGAGTTCAAACAAGTTATAAAGAGGGTCACAAAGCCCCGCCTGCAAATATTTGACCTGCCACAGAGCAAAAGAAAGAGCTGAGCAGACTGGAGAATTGTTAAGTGGATATCTGCTGAGTTTCATCTTTCAGACCTTGAAAAATAGCTTCTTTCTGTGTGTGCATGCGTGTGTGCGTGTGTGTGTTTATCATGTGAGTTGCTATCTGGGAGTGTAAGCACACTCATGCCATGATGTGTGTGTGTAAGTCAGAACACAATCTTTGTGGCTACCCTCGTCTCTTATCTTCTGTTGCTCACCACCGTGTAACCCGGGCTGCTTGGCTCACCAGTTTCTGGGGATTCTCATCTTGGCCTCTCATCTTGTCATAGGAGTGCTGGGATAACAGGCATGTGTTATTGCACCCAGAATTATGGGGCCTTGGAGGATTTCAACTCACATCCTTAGACCAGCATGGTGAGTGCTTTATGCACTGAGCCATCTCTCTAGCATAAAATCTTCTCAATTTCACCATTTCAATCCTTTCATAGTTATTTATTATTAAGTCTCCACACAGAGCTACCCACAGACTTGTCTCTGAACATCTTTCCTTCCAGTTCTTAGCATCTCTCACCTCTCACGGTTGAACTCAAATTTCTTTAACTACTATGTACATGAGGCATTTCTTAGAGGTGCCAAAGGTCATATCAGACAGAAAGGAACTTAATAAAATGACCATAAAAATCTCAGACCTATTCTGCATGACCAGATCTATAGGAGGTACATGTGTCCTCTGCAGGTTTGTAAATACACAGAAGGAAAAACAGAAATACCTCTGTGTTTAGTATTTAATAGCCCCGATGTGGGCAGTAAGTTATCATGTGATTCTTGGGAAAGAAGCTGTTCACTGACTATGGAAACAGACATGGAGACGTCAGGAATCTTCTCAGAGTGTCTAGCTAGGCATTACCAGACATTCAAGTGGCACTGGCGACGTCAAACCATTCACACCTTGGCTACTTTTCCTCATCTCCCTCTTCGGCACGGGAAGGAAACCCCATAGCCACCTTGGGCAGCAAACTATCCCCATTTTGATGGGTAAGAGAATGGTAATTTTGAGCTGGCATACCTTGCTTTAAGATCCCTGTAGATGGTAGAGCTAGATTTATGCTTTGAGTCTGCCTGGAAAGGCCATGCTCAGAAAACTGTGTAATTTGTGTCACAGAATGCCACCAGATGAGATCTCACTTCCTCTTTAATTTCCTCTCCGTTCCTTCAGGCCTGATCCTGATCAAGGAAACTCCCCATCACGACCCTAACTCTTCTTCCAGCCACCAGGGTTTTCTGCTTCTTTCCCTGATTGTCACATCCATGTCTGAGGTTAGCATTCTGCCCATTTTCACTCTCTCATTTTCGTTCTTGCCGCTCTGGGTCACGCAACCTTCTGTCTGGACCACAGTGATTCTCTCCTTAGAGCATTCACACCAACTTCAAACATCCCCTGTGCAGATATGAGCCTCCCATCGCCATCTCTCCTGCTGAATTGTGACGCTCCATGGCCATGGAGCCTACAAAAACCACCTGGGCTGTGTTGGAGGATGTGTGGTTGAGTGCTGAGATGCTTGCCCAAGTCAAGAGAGTTACTCTTTCAACACCCTGCTGCTGCTTCTGACAGAGGCCTTTCTTTCCCTCTACTTCCTCAGCAAAAACAAGTGTTTTGGGAGACCTGTGATGCGATTGCTCATGTTCTTTGGACATGCCTGTGCACGAGAAGTGTGCAACACTACACTAAAGCATCTTGAAAGCATACCTTTATCGCTCAGACCTAGCGCCAAACCACAGTACTAGTAGAAGGCACTCCATAGATATCTAGGAAATGTTTGTGCAATAAATGACCAAGCCATTACCTCCTTCAAGGCAGGGCTATACATTTTATGTGTACTAAGCTAGTAGTTGGTGTTTAACGTGTGTTAGCTAAAAGAATAAATTAATCAACTGAGATGGAATGAATATACAGGATGTAGCCACTGCTGTTGGATTGGCTACTTCTATTTTATTACTAGCAGCCTCCCACCTTTGACTCCTGGCACACAATTCCAAGCTGTCGAAGGATGTTTAAAGAAACTAGAACCGGAGATTATTTTGCACGTTTCAAAAGGCTAACAGATAACTTTTACTCAGGGGAAGGTTAATTAAAATGACAAATTGCTTGGCCTTTGGGTGGAATACACCGGATTAGTACATGATAACCTATTTCTCGTGCCTTATAACCTGAGTGAGTGATGTATGTCTTTGATTAATAAAAATAAGGGGATAAATTCGTTCCCACTAAATAAAGTCAGGTGGCCAGATCCGTTAAACGCTCACAAGCGTGGCTTCTGCGGAAATCCACACATTCAAAGCAGATGAATGCCTCTTTCCGTGAGGGAGCGGGTTGAAAGCAGGGGTGAGAGGGCCAGCTCAACCTGACTGGGACATGTAATTGGCCTTCACTTGGAGATCTGCCTTTTGGTGTTCTTCTTCTCCCTTTAGAACGAGGAGACCGATTCTAATTAAAAAACTCTGGGAGGCAAGTTTTCTTTGCCTCCGTCATTTTTTTTTTTGATAGCTAATGAGGCCCAGGGAGGGTAGGTGACCTTCCAGCAATTGCCGACCATACCACAGCCATAACTGGAACTCTCCTTTCTCAGTCCCAAGCCAGCCACTTAGTTCACATGGATAGTAGTTCCTCCTGATGTAATGAGGAAGAAAAAGTCCACGAGGATAGTTTAACTATTGGTACAACAAATATTTACAGTGCATATACCTACCGTGTGTCATTTGGGCTATGAGGACTCCCACTGGAGCAATGAGAGAGGGGTCAAGATGTGAAGATGCCACCAGGGGATCTCAACCTCGTTTCTTCTTCTTATACCGTTGCCCTTTCCCAAAACCTGTAACTGTTTCTCACACAGAGACCAGGTACAAATACACTTATCTTGCCATTGTAAGCATCCCATAGCAGAGTCTACCGGCCCGGCCTTCACAATGTCTGTAGGTCTTTTCAAGCTCTGACTATTGGCATCATGTGGCTTCTTTTTAACATAACATCCACATCCTTGTCTCTGTCCCCATTCTACCAGTTTGAAAGGGCTCATCTCCTGCTGTGGAATAACCCTTCTGTAAAAATGGGATGCTGTCATTGTTAATAAAATGCTGATTGACTGATAGCTAGGTGAGGTTTTCATGGCAGAGAGAATGCTGGGGAGAAGAAGGGTAGAGTCTGAGAAGTCACTAGCAGATGCAGAGAGAAACAAGATGAATGTGCCGTGTTGAAAGAAAGTACTGCTACGTGGCGGGGGTAGATACAAAATATGGGTTAACTTAAAGTGTAAGAGTTTGCTAGTAACAAGCCTGAGCTATGGGTCAAGCATGTATAATAATAATAAGTCTCTGAATGGTTATTTGGGAGCTGCTGCTGAGACCAAGAAAGACTCCACCTACGATCTCCCCCTCTTTACTTGTTCTTCTTTAGGTGAAATACTTTACCTGGACCAATAAAGCTCTTTACTTTATGCTGTCTGCTAGATGGTCATATCCTAGCCTGCGTCTACTACTAGACTATATTCCACAGAGCAGGGCCAAGTGTTTCTTATCTGTCTATCATTACAAATTATAACCTTGTCAGTCTCTATAGATCCCATGTGCTGCTCCTGACTGTGTGCCGGATATTACTTCCAAGGAAATGGCCTTTAATTTATTTGATTCTGGCAGCAAACCATAGAGAAGGTTTCATGGGTACTTAGATTCACAGGTAAGACTCAAATCTCAATGGTACTTGGTACAAAGGTGTTACATTTATAAGTTCAGGTGTCGATAATCATCACCCCTCCTCAATGAGAGGAAATGTAGAACAAAGCCTCAGAGATGACCTGCTTGTATGTATCTCACAAAAAAAATCATTATAAGAAACTGGAAAGGTCTGAGTATTCTTTGGACATAGAGAGAGGCTGGGCTCAAAAGAGGGAAAACTTAAACATGTCAAATAAGATAGTGAATTAGAAAGAAGTTACGTGAGAATGTGACTCATGCATCTCGGGATCTCTTCTGGAGGCAGAGAGGGAAAGCACAGAGGTTTCCTAGGCTCGCCTCTCAGTCTAACTGTGATGAGACCTGAGGTGTCATTGACGGTGATGGGACTCTTGGGGTATCTATACTCCTTCTCCACCAAGGAGAAGAGTTGTTTTTTTTTTTTTTTTTTTTTTTTGGATACACTTATAACTTATCCACTCTAGTCGGTGATCTCATTTCCTCATCCCCATGGCCTAAGGGGGATGGAAAAGCAGACCAACACCCTTAATGTTGAGCCCTTATGAAGAGCCCTTAATATCTACCAAGAGACCACAGTGGTGTCCACAGTAACGAGACTTTCTGTGCTTGGTGTGGCAACAACAGCTAATTGTGTCTTAGATACTAATTCACGTGAGTGATTGGACAAGAATTATTTAACTCCAATATCAGATTTGGAAATAGAAAACTTTATATTTCTTTTTGTGTGTGTGTGCCCATGGTGACAGAGCTCATCTAGGGAACACCGAGTTACAGGACACTGGGTAGCTATTTTCTTGTCATGCTCCTATGACATCATTGCTGTTGAATGTCAGAGTTTGGGAGTTCAAACATTCTCTAAATTGTAATCACAGCAAAGGACACATGCTCCATTTGTCACGGCTCAGTCCAGGCTTTTGCTAATGAACAAAATGTTATTTTTCCTTCACTCTGTTTCATTCCGGAGCTATCACACTCCCAACTTCTACTTTATTGGTTTAGAGTAAATTATTCAGCTCTTCATTACCATACTATGAATGTTTAATTTTTGTCCTGATATTGTCACAGAGAAAGTGTGCCCTCACATCAGCCGGTTCTGCCTCTGGTGTGGTTCACAGGTGATTTGCACAGAGGCCCTGAGAACACACAGCCTTTGCCTGAGGCTCCCCCAAAGTCACTTACCTCCTTTCCCAAGAGCCAGTGATTAAAGTGGGAAATTGTGACATTCTGGCACATTTAGGGGAGAAAATGTCTTAAAATCATTTCCTGAGAAACAAGAAGTCATTCCAAAAACGTAAAAACGTCGAAGCTTTTTTTTTTTTTTTTTTTTTTTTTAATGAGAAGTGCATACAAGAGAGCTAAGTGTCCTTTTAGTTAAGGTAAAGGGATAGAGAAGTCTGATTACAGAACAAGACTTTCTACTGTGCTGGGCCAATGGTCACGTGTGTCTACTTAAGTTTTACAGCTTCCACCCTGCACGGCCCTCATTGGGGAACTTAAGGATCACCCCAGGCCCTCCCTTACTCCACTCTCTCTCCAAAGAAAATGTGAAGGCCCTTTTGAGTCTGTCTTTATTTATCCCAAGTCTGTCTCACCCACATCTTCCCACTAACATTTTCCTAGGTTTTTTTCTCATAGGCCTCATTCTAGGCCTTTCTTTGTGAGGAATTTCATCTACCCAACAAGGCACCCTCCCTGTGACCACCGTGGTGATCTAATACCTGAATCTGACCATGCCAGTTCTCGGCTTACAGTCATTTTGTAAGGCTGGGATTTAGCTCTATATGTGTTTGCATACTCAGGCTTGAAGACCTAGATTAATCCCTAGCATTCCAGAGGAAGGAAGGAAGGGAAGAAAGGAAAAAAGAAAGAAAGAAAGAAAGAAAGAAAGAAAGAAAGAAAGAAAGAAAGAAAGGAAGGAAGAAAGAAAGAAGGAAGAAAGAAAGGAAGGAAGGGAAGAAAGAAAGAAAGGAAGAAAGAAAGAAAGAAAAGAAGGAAGGAAGGAAGAAGGAAGGAAAAGGAAAAAAGAAAGAGGGAGGGAGAGAGAGAGAGAAAGAAAGAAAGGAAGGAAGGAAGGAAGGAAGGAAGGAAGGAAGGAAGAAAGAAAGAAAGAAAGAGAAAGACACTTCTTTTTGGACATTTGGGCAGTAACCCTCCAGTATGTTCATGGATGGAGTCATATTGATGATAGAGAAAGAGACAGGATTCAGGTCTAACTTGAGCTAGCTCATTGTAAATATTCTATTTCTCTGTGTACTCTTATCTGAACTTAAAAATTGTCAAGAATTTTGCATCTCAACAACTCAACATTTTAAAGGATAAAACCATAACTTCTGGTATCATCAGCTGATATCCCAGAGTAAATATGTACCTAGGAAGATGTCTATGTCGGGTGTTTGAAATCTCTCAGAAATACTACCTCATATTCTCAGGCATAGCTATATTAGTTTTTGAAGCATGCTGAAGTTATTCGTATGGGTGGAATCTGAAGGAATCAGCCATTCATTGAGACAGCATGCCAGGTAGTGTTCTAGTCTTTTCCTAGAGCATCTCATATTTTGTGTAAAGCACCCTGAGATAAAGGATCTGAATCTTAGCAACACTATGCACTTTGTCCAGGGAAAACACGAGAGAGACACACAGCACTTATATAATAGCAGTTACGAGCAAGTTTGATGTTTGCGTTGTAGGTGCTTTTCCTCTTTCCGACTTCTGCACAATGACCAGGAATTGTTCTTCTGAACAGAACTCATAGAACGTATACGAACAGATAAAATGAGATAATCCTTTGGAGACACCTCAGCGTGGTGCTTGGGTGCATCAACTTTATCCTCATTATTCATCTCTGCACCCATCACAGGGTGAGGCACCCACATTTCTAATAAAGAGCCTATAAAACCGGTTCCACTTGCCACATTAATGATTCAACCAAAGATGATTTTAATGTTATTTTCCTTTAGCCATAAATATACAACAATATGTTACATGCACGTGGGACAGCCTGATTAAACTCAGTCTCACTGAACTGAGTCTGGGGCTTTGGTTAGCCAGGGAGGGCAGAATGGCTCACACTTGCCAAGGCTGTGCTGTGTAGAAGATGCTCTGCTCTGTGCTATCAGGGCATGAAAAGTTTTAGTTGGCTTTTGAGATAGGCATTGCTATTACCCCAGGAACAGAAAAATTAATAGCATGCCCAAGGTTACTAAACCAGTAAGGGGGAGAACTGGAGTTGTTTGCCAGTGTGATACGATTCCCAGCCCCTTAAAACCCTCTGTTGAGTTGTATGGCTCGGCTGTATTCCTGCCTACATAAAAACACTTCCAATTTTAAACACGCTCCAAGCCATGGGGTGTCCAACTACTATGTGTTGGACACTTGTATCTTACAATAAAGTCTACTTTACTGGACATTTTTACATACGAGAAAATAGAACTCCAGAGGAGTTGAACATGCATCCTAAGGGGCAGGAAGGAGATTTAAAAACAATTCTGGCCCCAGGATCTCCCGGTTTCTGATGCTGTGTGCTGACTGTGTTTGAAGCCCCAGGATCAACACATACAACAGAGCCTTAAACACACTTCTGATAGAAAGTCAAGCCACATAAAGCACTAGAGTTGCCTTTAGCAAAAGCCAGCTTCCATTTCATGTGCAAAGTCCTTCAGAGCCACTAAGAGAAGAGCCAGGCCCAGTCACCGGCACTTCATTTGTCCGCTGTCTCCATGGCTTCTGTCTGCTACAGAGGTTTATGGCTGCCTGGCCTACCTCTGGGTCTGCTGCCCACTGAGCATGCCTGTTTCACTATTAGTGGGCAAATGGACTTTAGAGAAGGACACACACCAGTGCTCTGTCCTGCTATGCCATGCAGCGCATCCCTGATCTGGTAAACAGACCTGCATTCCAACTGCAGTTTATAGACTGTAGCCCTGCTGGTCCGATAAACCGATGCATAGGAAGTTATCTGTTGGGTGCTTGGTTACTGGATACAGATGCCCATGGTCCCTTCTAAGTGCGTGAGTCCATGCCAGGCCTCCAAGGAAAGTGATGAGGCTGTGCGGAGGAGGATGCTGGCTGAGAATGAGGGAAAGAAATTCAGAAGTAGACAGCCGTCCAGTGACTGACTGCATTAGGCTTTTTATTGGCCTGTCCAGGGTTGGTATTGCATAGCTGCTCCCTCTAAGTTGCAACATTCCTTCCTGGAAGGAGGCTCCTTAAGGCTCAGGAAGTAAATCAAATCTTGCAGGATTCAGTTAGTAAGCAAAACTCACAGACGTCAGGATGTTTCTGAAACTTGAAGACTCACGTCTTCCCGAGGTTGTCTAAACAGTAGCAGTGGCCTGGGAGAGAAGAGTTTTCTTTTGTCCCGCCTGGCTGTCTGCAAGCTGTGAAGGAAGCCCCAGGGATGCCGCGCTTGTGATTCAGAGCCCACATTGAGGTGAGGTTTTTTGATGAAGCAGCTGTCTTGGAGACACTCATGCTCCTGCTCGTGACCTCTGTAAACTCCCTGGTTCACTAAGCTAGATTTGGGTGGGATCATCTTTCTCAGTGTGTCTGACCTGGAGTGGGTAGTTGTGTGCTTATGTCTCCCCAGGAAAAGTCGCCCAACAGCTGGGTTCTCTAAGAAGTATTGGCTCGATTTCACATGCTCAGTTCTGAGGCCAACTGGACCATAAATAAGGCCTAACGGCCTAGTGCAGTAGGGGCGAACAGATAATATATGGAATTTTTCTGGCCTCCGGGAGGAGGAGACCTGCTTCTGCTCTCAGTTCCCTGGCTGGAATCTGAGTCTAGTTCCAGCCTTGGGTACTTTGCTGAGACTACAGTCCCACACTGAGCACAGCTGTGCCCTGATGGAGAGTTAGCATTGCCCAAGCTTCACCATTGTTTCCCACATACAGACGGCCTAGTATTGACTGTGTGGCACTTGGCAGTAGGAGCAGGATCTATCCCTGGTGCATGAGCTAGCTCATTGGAGCCCATTCCCTCCAATGGGATCCCGTGCTCAGCCTTAAGGCAGGGGGAGGGTATTGGTCCTGCCCCAGTTTAATGTGTCAGACTTTGTTGACTTCCCATGGGAGCCCTTACCTGTGGGGAAGAGTGGGTGGGGAGTGGGCTGGGGGAAGGCAGGGGGCAGGAAGAGGGGTGGAGGGGAGAACTGTGGATGGAATATAAAATGAAATTAAAAAATAAAATAAAAAGAGTTAGCATTGTCTTTGGAACAGGCAATTAAATAAAATGAAACCATTCCAAGCTAGATGGACATTTGCCCAAGAGTGGGTAGCTCATTTGTCCACAGGCATTACTTCTGTCTCACAAGCTCCCCATGACTGAACACTACTTTAAGAGCCAACCCTAGCCCTAGTCTAGATGTTTCTCAATTAACTTTGGTTTGCTACATATTTTGGGGTACTTAAGACTTTAAAAAATACATTTGTCTATCATCTATATCCATCTACCTATCTATTTATATATTTATTCTTTGTATGTGCACACACATGCATGTGCCATGACATGTATGTATAGGCGAGAGAAGATGGTTCTCCCCTTCTACCATATGGGTCTCAGAGATCAGATTCAGGTTGTCTTGACCACGAATGTCTTTTTTCCTATGAGTCATCCCACCAGTCCCGACATTCCCCAATTGTACGTCTACTTCATTTGGCTTTTCCACCCTTGCTACTCTGTCTTCTCTCATGCCTGTCATTCTTTCTCATCAGGGACTAAGCATGTCTTGAAGTTGAGCTTATAAAAATACCTTCTAGAGAGAGTATTGGAGACACTATGGCGGGGGCTGTTTTCCTGTGACCCTTGATCATGTATATGTATGTTTACTTGCAGGCTCATGTGGCAGTATAACAAAGCATTTTCTTGGCCTAGACTGTCTGGATTTGAGTCTTGGCTCCACCAGTTAAGACCTGGGTGTGTGCCTGGGAGTATTTATTTAATCTGTGTCTTTACGTGAGGAGATAAAAGAAACTACTTGCTTATCAGTGGGTTGGCATAGGGAACACGTGTGTATCCCTTACAAATAATTAAGGCAGGTTGGATACAAAAGGGAATTTACCCATGTATTCACTGTTAAATCCAGAGTTTGTGTCCACTTTTAATCTGTATGGCCCAGAATTTCTTCATCTCCAAATGGCAGCAATACCATAGGCTGTGGTAGCAGCTGTCCTATAAGGGGTGGTAGCAGCTGTCCTATAGGGGGTGGTAGCAGCTGTCCTATAGGGGGTGGTAGCAGCTGTCCTATAGGGGGTGGTAGCAGCTGTCCTATAGGGGGTGGTAGCAGCTGTCCTATACGGGGTGGTAGCAGTGCAGCCTCTGTCTATGCTTCTGTCTGAGCTTCCTTTTCAGCAGATCACACCTTCATTGTGACTGACAGATGCAACTGAACTGTTTTCTAAAACCTGATCACCACTGTGCTAAAAGAACAGATCCTCTGAGTAGATTTTAAGTGGATTGTCCTAAATCCTGCAGTGAGTCAGATTACCCCATTATGAACAGTAGAGTGATGTGGGATTCACCTCTGTATGCTGTGAATATGTTTTATTACCATGGGCTAATAAAGAAGCTGTTTGGGCCAATGGCCTAGCAAAATATAGCCAGGCTATGTATACACACACACACACACACACACACACACACACACACACACATATATATATGGAGAGAGAGAGAGAGAGAGAAAGAGAGTAGGTGGAGTCAAGGAGATGCCATGAAGCTGCTGAAGGAGAAAGACACATGTCGGAACCTTACCTGGTAAGGCACAACCTCTAGGTGATGAACAGATTGATAGAAATTAATTAATTTAAGAGGCAATAGTTAGTTAATAAGTAGCCTGAGCTACTAATAGGCCAAACAGTATTATAATTAATATAGTTTCTGTGTGATTATTTGGGTCAGGGCAGCCGGGAAACAAATGAGCAGTCTCCACCAGAGTAGAATCTCACTTCTCCCTTCTTGCGCCTCACCAGCAACTCAGATAGGCAGTAACTTTAAGGCAGGGCGGCTAGTGTCTCCTGTCTTTTTGAGAACTGCTATGATATATTCATTTATTCAACAATGAAGTCAGTGTATGGTGAACAAACCATCCATCAATCCACCACTTGGAAATGCACAAAGGATGAGAGACACAACAAACAAATCTCCACACAAATAAATATACAGAACTAATTCACGGCATCATGGGAGAAATATATAATACATAGGAATGTGTGTGGTGTGGGAAGAGAGAGGAGGAATGTGGGTGAGGGGGAAAGGAGAGGGAGATGGAGAGAAAGGGGGAGGGAAAGAGAGAGGGAAGGAGGGAGAGAGAACGAATGAGTGCCTGAGTTGTGACTCTCTGATGGTAAATAATCCTGAACATAAATCCTGATTTCATGCTACATATGTCCTGAATTATGTTCTCCAAAAAAATTTCATCTGTTGAAATTTCCAACCTCTGGTATATTGGAATATGGTTGCTTGTAGAGATAATATCTTTTAAAGAGGTGATTAAATGAAAATGAAATCTATATGGTGGGCCTGAAACAATTGTGACTGGTTCCTTTATGATAAAAACACAGAGACAACACTCATGGGCATTTATAGAGATAGGGAAACATGAGTATATAGCTGAAGCGTGTGTCTGTAGGCCTAGGAAGGAAGATGAAACCCAAGCTATGGCATCTTGGGCTACCCCAAGGAGAGACTCAACACCGCCCCTAACATATGGACTTTCCATATGGATTATATGTTAGTGATAAACAGTTTTCAAGTAGTGTTATTATTTATTATAAAATGACAATCATACATTGCTATATACCAGGGAAATACGTTTATATAGTTCTATTTTTTCTCTCTGCAGACATTGTAAGAGAACCACTAACTTCTACTCATTCTGGATTATATTTGGAAAGGAAATGCCGGTGTAAACAGCCTTGGAGGAAAGGTAGCATCTCCCTGGGAAGAAAAGGGCGGGTATATTTGGTGTCATTCATGAAAGATGTGGGCTCTCTAAGCTTAAGGCTTCCCTCTTCTAACACAAGCCACTACAAGTGGCTTAGTCGTGTCATGCTCATGAATCTTAGGAGCACAGGGAACCCTTGAACACAGACTCCTTGCTGTGAAGGGAGTTATAATGTCTTAGTCCGTGACCCAGGAGGCTCATGTCTTATGTCAATATCCACAGCGTGGCAAGGTAACTTGTTAACTAGCAAATATGGTAAAAGTTTAAACAACACATTGATTTCCATATTGACTGTATAATTTTTTTGCCATAATTTTGTCATAATTCCATCCTGGCCATAAAGCAGCTCACATACTGGGAGCTCCCATGGGTTACACCACTGGCAGGCCAGTTTTTCCCAGGTAATGAGAACGATCTTGAAACCACAATCAATGCCAGTGACTTGCATCCTCCATCCAACTGCCTTTCATGTAAAACTCAATAATTAAGAAAGGCCAAGATGCAGGGACATTGTCGGTAAGACTATGTTCACAGTTTCCAGCTATGATATGCTAGGGAGAAAAATAGAGCATAGTTCTCTACAGAACCTAATTAAAAGCCTTATGGAATTTGAATTTAGAACACTTATCATAGAAACAAGGCTAGCTGTGCCTGCACAGAGGACTTTGAAGATTAATTGAGATGGTAAGAATGAAGTTTCCAGGGCTGTACATGGTACACCCAGCCCTAGCCCTACGTAATAAGACTGCCTTGGACTTTCTGGATGTGGCTGTGTTACAGATACTTGCGTAACATATAGTAGCTCATTTAAGTTCTGGGAGTTTGCATTGATTATCTAAGAACAATGTCAACAGCAGCTGCGTTTAAGAATTGATGCAATTTTATGAAGGATTTGGTTTGTAACTGGGTCATAGTGGGTACTCAACAAATAAAGTATTGTGCTTTCCCAAGTGATACCATATTGTCTTTCTAGTTCTACAGAAAGGCCTGAACAATGCTGTGGCTAAATAGCCCTGACTTTAGTTGGGCTTGCAAATGGCTACAAGTAACTAGGGGGGAGGACTGAAGCTTGGCATCTGCCTTCGTTTTGATCCTGTTTGCTTTGCCAGTTTAAAGATTTAGGTCAGTTTCCTGATCACTTCACACACAGACATGTTAACCACTTATAGAATTCTTTTAAGGCAATAGTGATTATTTGAGACACAAATTAAGAGCCAGTAAGGTATTTCAAGATTATAGGAACAGTGAGTCTGGCAGGCACATATCACCCCACGCAGTGCTGGGCTAACTAGGCATGAGCAATCACCATGGTGATAAATGAATTGTCTCCTTAAGCAATAAGGACTTCCCAGCCTCACAGAACCAAATTTGAGATAGTGGTCAAATTTGGCTAGATTAAGACCTGACCAAGCCCAATGGCTATGTCAGCCCTTGACCCTTACTGCATGACTGCTACTAGCTTCTTGGAGAAAGAGAATTTCTGTGAACTTATAATACTGTTCAGAAAGTACAGAGAATTCTGTAAGGTTCATAAGGTCATGCAGAAGTAAGGCTTGGGGTTAGCTTTCTGGACTATTATAAACTGACATTTTATGACTAAATATTGGAGCTACCCTTCGGTGCTTTTCAAGTATCCTCTAACCCTCACAAATAACTGACCAAGACAGTTTTGCTGGGCTCCTTTCACAATGAGGGATCAGAGAGTCAGAAAAGTTGACTATTCTGACTTCCTCAGATTACACAAAGAGCAAGGAAAGAAACCAAGCTGAAAGTCAACACTGTGTGGTTGAGTTAAATCTGAAGGATGGAAAGAGGAGCAACAACAGCGCCGAGTTCCTGGTGCCTGGTATTTTGACATTTGTGTATCTCGGGCGTGCTTGCATTGTGGGCATCACTCGTCCTCACCGCATGCCTGCGAGGTCACCATGATTAGCCCTGTCCTCCTGGAGAGGCATTCGAGCTAAGCAGAGCTTTAATAACCTGCCCGGGGTCTCACAGCTAGTCAAGCCACGATGGAAACTCACACTATGTGGCTACCAAGGCAACGCTCTCCAGGACTCCCTTGTCCTGCTGGGGCAGGAGAGAAGGGGACAGGAAAGTGCACCTCCTATGGGCTTGAGCTGTGATCCAAGAGATGCACACGGGGCCTGAGCTTGCCAGACTCCAGTGGGACTTCTGACACTCCTCGACTCACCGGCAGCTCAGATTCTTCCAAAAATTTCTCACAGTGCACTGGCACCCTGCACAGATACAGGCAAGGTAAAAAGCTTTGCTCACCCAGTAGGACCGGGAGATAGTATGTTTTGTCAATTAAACGATCAGGCACTCACCACTCAAAGCAAGATTCAGGTCATGTGACTGGTATTGGGGGGGAGGCATATGGCTCTTATTAACATGGTAAATTACCTAAAGCTTCCCATAGGGATGAGAAGCAAAGGAGAGAGCTGGTCTAAGGTATGCATGTGTACATGTGTGCCTGTGTATACTTCTTATTGCTATGACCCAGTACCCTACAGGAAGCATCTAAAGGGAGGAAGGGTTTATCTTATCTTACAGTCTAAGGAGGGACACAGTTTATCATGACAGGGAAGACACAGTAGCAAGTACATGAGGTCACACTGCATGATGATCAGGAGGCAGGGAGTGGACAGAAAATGCAGATGGGAAATGCAAAGACCCACTGTGACCCAGCGCTTTCATTGGAAAGGAGGTCTGCTGTCCTTGGCTCAAAGACCCATTTTCTAGCACCTTTCTGTCTCTGAGTCAGCTGAGGAACATATCGGCTCTGCTGAACCCCTAGTTCTGCAACATGAGGTCCAACGATCTCTATCAGCAGTGTGCCCTGAGCTAATAACACACGCCCAGAAACAGCGGTCAGTAGGGACGACCAGACTCAGTGAGCGGCAGAGGCGGGAATCGTATGGCGAAAGAAGCCATTGCAGATCCATCGCAACAGTAACAGCAATGGCAGGAACTGCAGCGGCAGAGCGGAAGTGGGAGGCGGCAGTGGCAGTGACCGTTATACCAACGACGGTGGCAAGTGTGGCAGCAATGGCAGACAGTGGTGGTGGGAGTGGCCCTGGTGGCAGCAGCTGTGACAGCGGTCATGGCTATCTGAAAAGTTGAGGAACTTCTAGGGCAGGAACACGGTCTGTAGTCAGAAAAGGTGAAAGAGTCGGGAACCAGCGTTCAAGAATGCTAAACCATTGTGAAGAGCCAGAGAAGAGAAATGACAGGCCCTGGTCATGGCAGAGGATTTCAAAGCCCATCCCCAGTAACACTTCCTCCAGTTGGTCTCCATCTTCTGAAGGCTCCATAGCTTTTCTGCACAGCGCCACCAACTGGTGACCAAGTGTTCAATCGCATGAGCCTATGGGCTACATTTCTCATTCAAATCAGGACAGCAGCGTAGTGTCACAGAGAGGTCAAGGACCTGGAGGAGGTGCTCTTTTCCTACCCCAACAGTCTACCCAGTTAGAATAAAACACCTTAGCCAGTTGCCTGGAAGTGCTCCCTACCCACCCACAGGGGACATCTTTGTCAGTATATCTACCATCAAGCAGGTATATACTGCTTGCCCTTTGAACCCTCAATAGCCTCCCCACTTACCAGATCAAGGGTCACAGTACCCCACTGCTTGCATTTTCAAGCAGCTCTTACTAGATTTAATAATGGCCCCAAGTAGGAGAGCAATGGTATCCACATATCAAACAGAAATAGTCCATCTGATAAGTCAAAAGGTGAGTGCCCTCAATTACTAGGCAGGAAGAAACAAACAAAAGAACATTGTTAGCCTAAGGTTGCTAAGACCGGTGGTAGAAACAGATCTATCTGTGAAACTGTAGAGAAGAAAAGACCAACTGACACTAATTTTGCTGTTGCACCTCAAAGTGTAAAAATTAGAGCCATGGTATGTATAATGCATGCTTCGTTAAGGGGAAAATCATTAATTTTATGTGTACATGCATAGGTAGGAAAAGCCAGTGTATGTAGAGCTTACCAATGTCTATGGAAAATTGTGAACTGGTATAAAATGGAAACTTGGGTAAGGTGCATGACCAGGAAGTGGCAGAAAAAGGGGCAAGAGTCCACCTGGCAGAAAGTTCTTGCTCTGGAGCAAGAGCTGTGTTATTTTCATTTTATCAGAATGTATTTCTCTCTGAATGATGAACGATGTAAGGTCATAAATGACCCAACGTAGGATGGCAAATGGCTTAGTGGGTGAAGGTTCATGCTGCTTAGCCTGAC
This sequence comes from Ondatra zibethicus, assembly GCA_004026605.1. Classification (NCBI taxonomy): domain Eukaryota; kingdom Metazoa; phylum Chordata; class Mammalia; order Rodentia; family Cricetidae; genus Ondatra; species Ondatra zibethicus. The sequence goes on along the minus strand of PVIU01000572.1, from coordinate 12,460 downwards.
AACCTGAGTTCAATCCCTGAACCCGCACGGTAGAAAGAGGGGACCCCTGACTCCCGAAAGGCTTCTTCTGACTTCCACCTGGACACTGTGGTACACATGCCCACACTATGCATCGTAAGCTAATAAATAAAATATAATTTAAAATATAAGACCCTTGCAAGTAAGGGTGTATGAAAATCAGTGTTTTCAGAACCAGGTACAATATTGGAATTATCTTTGGATGAATGAGAAAGAGCTAGAAGCACCTTGTGGGAGGGTCCCTCCAACTTACCCACAGAGGCATCAGCTGGGGACTTTGTGCAAATGCAGATGGTGATCTGAGTTTCTAGGCCTGGTTTTGCTCTTTTGCATTCTTAATTTCAAGTCTGAATTTTCCCATGTAAAAGCCTCTCCTATGTGCCAAGGAAACAGGCCTTACTTCATGGGATGGATATAAAGATGAAATAAAAGAATGCATAGCCCCTAACAACAAAGAAGGTCTCCATAAATGCTAGCATTTTTTTTAAAATAACGCAGCTGCTTATATTATTAGATCAAAGGGAACAGAAGGGCTTCTCTCTTAAGGCAGTTAGAGAGCCCACAGCAGGAGCAAGGGTGGTAGTGTTTAGGGATGCAGGGTTGACTTTTGGGTTTTAACTTTGCCAAATCCTAGCTCCAAAAGGGCATCCAAGAAGCAAAGGGCAAAGTTAAGGGTGTGGATGGGGATAGCAAAGTGGTCTGTTCTTGTCCACTGCTGTCGTTTGACTTAGAATTCGAGGTCATGTCATCCCAGCAGAGGACTGAGGCAGGAGAACCAGGAGTTCCTGATCATCTTCAGCTACATAGCAAGTCAGAAGGGAGCCTGGGCCACAGGGGACCATCGCAAAAGTCCAAGTGAGCATATCGCTTTCTGGTAACCCAGGAAGCTGGTGACAAAGAAACACAGAACTGAAATCTCTTGATCTTCAAATGCATGCTTTCCTTTGTTACTGGGGATGACAAACTCATGGTAACAGAATTCCATACCTCAGAACTACATTTGCTCCCCGCCCCTCACCACCTTGTTTTGCTTTCTAATTCTTTATTAATGAAAAACAACAACCTACAATGATTATATAGAGGTTTCATTATAGCAGATGCAAGGTATGAATAAACAGAGCGAGGTGAAAATAACCCTCCTGTTGTGGCCCGTGCAGTTTTATTTAGGTTTGTTTTCTTTCCTTCTTTCCTCTATGGATGGAACCATGACAACCTGTGTTCTCCAGAACAGATAGTCACCGGAAATGAATGTGGCGCTCACGGTGCACTATGCTAGGCCCTGTAATGGGGTTCTTAAAGGCACAGTTTGGCAGAACTTTAAGTAGCAAAGTCTATTTCAGGCATGATCTCACTTGATTGCTTCATGTGTCTCATCATTCATGAGAGAGAGAGAAAGAGAGAGAGAGAAAGGAGAGAGAGAGAGAGAGAGAGAGTTCTTACTGTGTGCTTACTCAATGCTAAACACTGCGGAATCTAGAAGAGGATCAGAAATGGGCTGTGTCATCAGGGGCCTCATAGTCTAGTGAGCAGAGATGTGTCCGGAGCCCAGTGATGAGTGTAATGACAGAGATGCTCTGTCACGGGCAGCAGGAAGAAATGAGTGTCACCCAACTGCCTCGGACAGAGGAGATGGAGTCCAGAGGAGGTGATGAATGGTGGTTATGTTGTCACTGCTCATTCTGCAATGCACATACACTGGAGCTGTGGGTGCGTAGCTCTGAGGTGGCACAGCTCAGATGGTAACACAGATCTCTAGAGTGAGATTGTGTGACCAAACTGTCCCCATGGTGTTGACAACATCTCTAATCCCTGTGCGTGTTCCCAAGGCAGGAAATTCAGAACTTTTCAGGCGAGTCAGTTTGTGTTAAGACGGGGTGAGCCTTAGGTCTATTGAACTGTCACCATTCTACTGTGAAGTAGCGCATAATTTCCTGTAAAACCAGACCCACACTTGACAAGTCCAGGACGCGGGTAAACCATGATCATCAGAGATGCATATTCTTTCAACAGTTTTCTGACAGGTGGCAGAAGGGACAGCATCTGCTCATTTGAACCGATCTATATGTCAGCCTTTGGGAGTCTTTTCTCTCTTGTTTCAGTCACTTGTACCGAAGAGAACATGTGGTTACCTGCTCTGTCGAGAGTTTCTGCTTCCAGTAGCTGTACTGTCTTATGGACCTTTCTTCACCTGCTCACAGCCAATTAGCCACACAGGACAGACTGACTGAATGGTGGCACCTGTGATGGAGATGAGTGACTTCCTAGTGGGCAATGGCCTCATGGCTGCTCTATGCTCCCTCTCTTGATGAGTTTAAATTCTGGTAGGGATCATGGTCGGGGGAGGAGGAGGGAGAGGGAGAATATTAGAGAATTATTTGCCGTGCATAATGAATTAGTTCAGAATCAAGTTAGCATATTTGTGGGCCAAGCAAAGGGATGTGTTCACATCTCTCTGAGGATGACTTAGTATTCTGTGTGTGTGTGTGTGTGTGTGTGTCTATGTCTCTCTGTCTCTCTCTCTGTATCTCTCTGTCTCTCTCTCTGTGTCTCTGTCTGTGTGTGTGTGTCTATGTCTTTCTGTCTCTCTCTGTGTGTCTCTTGGTATCTCTCTTTCTCTCTCTGTGTCTCTGTCTCTGTGTGTGTGTGTGTCTATGTCTCTCTGTCTCTCTCTGTGTGTCTCTCTGTATCTCTCTGTGTCTCTCTGTCTCTGTCTCTCTATCTGTGTGTGTCTCTCTGTCTCTCTCTGTGTGTGTGTGTGTCTGTGTACCTCTGTTTCTGTCTGTCTGTCTCTCTCTCTTCCTTCCTTTCTTCATCCCTCCCTCCCTCCTCTCTCCCACCACCCTTTTCTCTCCCTTTCTTGGTTTTCATGTTCTTGCTGAAATTCATGCCTTGATGTCTTCTCTTTGCTCTTTGCTGCTTTCCCGTCCTCGGTCAAAGGCTTAGACTTGAGGTCTCAACGCCATCCCGGCATCTCATAAATGAATCAGCGCAGCTCTACAGTACTAGCACAGGCCAGGCAGAAGGTAAGGCCAGCGTTTAAACCAATACTGTTTCTCTGCCTGACTCAGTCCTCTACCAAAGACTCTAGAGAAGACAGAAAAGGTGATGCTCCAGAATTCTGCTTCCTTAGCAAACTGAGAGGCCCTGTTCTGATCATTTTATGACTCCTGAAACAAGCAAGGCACCGTAGGTTAGCCAGAGCCACCGACCGTCAAGACTGACAGCTCTTTACTCCTCCGCTCCCTTGCCACCCCATCTGGTCTCTTCCTAAAGCTGGCTTGTGTTTCCTGACTTCGTCCTTCTTGACCCACCAAAGAGTCATTTTCATTCTCGCTAGCTGTGTGTTCTCTGGCAGTCCTCAATTGTGTCAAGTTCTCCTTTCCATTGTAATATTTTCTGCTATAGTGACAGTATGCAACCAAACCCTCCTCCAGGAGGCGAAAGCCCTGCAGAGGAACCCAGGATGTCCTTGGCCTCAGAGCGAGTGGCTGCCTAGCCTAAATATCATCCCCAAAGCACTGGCCTGGAATCACAAATGGATTCTTACCATTTGTTTTGGGTTTCATCCTAGTCTAGGAATGGGGAACACAGGCACTGGAATAGAGGCAAGCTTTATTTTCCCATCCGCAGAAAGATAGCTCTGCCAGAGAGGGGCCCACTAAACTGGGCAGGGATCTGATTATTCTGCTTGTGGTGAAAACCTCCTGGAGAGACTGGAGAGCTTGGCTCTAAGGTTTCTGAGGGCTGGATGCTGCTGCTCGTTATGATACAAGAGCAGGTTGTATATGTGCAAGAAAGGGATGATGATGAGGGGGAGATGTGAAGCTGGAGCTGATGGATTGCCATATCCTGCAGGATAAGCTGAGGGATATTTGAAATAGAATCTCTCAAGTTTGCCCATAGCTGGACTGGGTAGGAGCTGTATTGGGAGAAGGGGATTGAGGAGACTGATGAAGAGCAATTCATCGACAGTCTGAGGGTGACAAAGCTGGGGGAGGTTCCTCAAGCTGTTGTAGCCTGAGGGTGACAGAGCTGGGGGAGGTTCTTCAGACTGTTGTAGCCTGAGGGTGACAAACAGAGCCTGGGGGAGGTCCCTCAGACTGTTTGCAAGGTCCAGAGGGAGCTCAGTAGCCTACACTCTAGAGAGTAGGCCAGGCATCTCAGTAAGGGGCTGTAAGAGTAGCCTCTAGAACCCCATAGGGCGTGGTGAGCCGCGATCACCTTTAGCAAGCCATTTGCCAAGTCCAGACATCACACAGGAGGAGGTAGCAGGCCAGCTGCAAGATGGCTAAACAATCCCTGTACCGGCAGGCGAGACATACCAAGAAGAAAGACTATAAACACTCCAAAACTCATAGACTCTGTGAGGGGTCGTTGTATCTTTATGGTGAGGGTGAAGGAAATGTAGCAAGAAAGCAGCTTGGGAGGCAGACATCAGGGAGAGGGGAATTTCAGGCAGAAAATAGGTTGCTACAGCCAATTTTATAAATTATAACAGTAGAATTTTGAAGAAGATGAACTCTGGGCTGCCTAGCTTTTTGTCAACTTGACAAAATCTAGAGTCATCTGAGAGGAGGGAGCCTCAACGGTGAAAATGTTGCAGTAAGATGAAGCTGTAGGACATTCTCTTAATTAGTGACTGATAAGGGAGGGGCCAGCCCTTGTGGGTGATGCTTTCCCTGGGCTGGTGGTCCTGGGTGCTGTATGAAAACAGTCTGAGCAAGCCATGGAGTTGCACTCTATTACCTTTGCCCAGTTCCCTAGCATCGTGCCTTGAGTTCCTGCCCCGACTGCCCTGCATGACAGAATACAGGTTGCTAAGGTGATGGCAAGCTGCTTTTGGTGTTTCTTCACGACACTAGAAACCCCAAGCGAGAGCCTGTTTCTGAGAACGTGAGCAAGCCCATGCATTGGTCGAAGAATCCCAGTCTAGTTGAAACGATACAGCTGTGAGGTGGGATGGACAGCCGCCAAGGAGGAGCGGAAATCCTGCCACGCCATCATCAGACCTTCTGAGGATTCTCACAGTGTGTGCCGGTGACACCATGGCCAGACACTGCTGCTAACCACAAGAACCTGATAGTTCCCCTGCACATGTGTACATTTCTTCTGTGACACAGAGCAAGTGGATCGTGGAGGTCACACTAGACCACAGGTGGTCATGGGGCAGATGGTATCTAAACCTGAGGTTCTCTCTGGGAGTGTCCTCTCTACACAGGGCAACATGAATTGGGAAAGTTACTGCTGCCTCCCCCCAGGCATCTGTCCTTAGGTTCAGACATTTATTTGGGCATACAGCATGTGCTACCATTCATGGAAGAGCAGTGCCTAACTCCTTTGCTCTTTTCCTGAGCTCTGGATAGTTGCCAATACGCCTCACAGTTGCTGTCTGTGCACTGATAGACAGGCCTTGTGTCCAGGAGCGGCATGGCTTGCTGCTGTGAGTAGACCCAAATACCAAGGCTTGAGTCAAGCGCATCACATTCCTTTCTTAGCCCTGAAGTCTGTGTGGAGGTCTTATGGGGCTAGAAAAAGCGCTAGTCATACAGCTTCTTATCCTGAAGTGCTTTACCCACAAGAGAGGAGAAAGGTATACAAATAACCCATTGTATCACATCACTATCATCCTTACAATGTATTATTTTCCCAAATTTACTCATAGGGAACTGAAGTCCAGAGGGATTAAGTCATTATCTCTGTGCCACAGGGCTATAAAGTAGAAATTCAGCATACATATGCCATCTAGCTAGCCCTTAATCACAGAACTATACTGCATTGTGTCCTTGAGTTGGTGAGGTCACGTCACCCTCTGTCTACTACTCCATGGCCTGCAGTCTCATGCCAGTGGCTCTCAGATGGAGGTGATTTATCCTGCTGATGGCATCTTCCTGACAATGTCTCGTAACATATTTGAATGCCCTGACTGGGAGATGGCTATTACTGGAATTTAGTGTGGTTGAGGGTTTTGCGCAACAGGTCACTATGAACAGGACAAATACCAAAACCCATGCCCAAGTGTCAAGAGCATTGATACGGAGGAAGCCACTCCACGGCCTGTGAATGCTCCATAGCAGCATCCTGCCTGACAAGGTGTGGAGATTCCTTGTGCCTAGCCTAGATCTGGACATGTGGTGGGGATATACAGATATTTATGTCATAAAGGGATGTATGGATGGACAAATGTGTGAAATATACCAACAGTTGATTATGTTGCATAATCGTGGTCATAACTCATTCATTCACACGGGATTGATTTTCAAATCAGCCTGCCAAAATGAGCCAGCAAGCACTGCCCCCGAGCTCCCTTGGAGAGGCGGCAGATGCAAGCACGAGCCTAAGTACAAAGTCGCTTGAGGGTGAAGGAGGCTCAGACCTCAGGGCCCCCAATCAGAAGGCAGTGGGACACATGCTGATTCTCAGTTTTGGCTTTTTGGGTATGTGTACTATGCTCACACAGGAAGTGCAGTCAGTGATGTAGGAAGCAGTCCCTCCTCTCTTGTCTGTGTTGCTGTTCAAAGCTGTATCCTCCTGATCATGGATGCTCAGAACTAGAACTACAGCAAGCAAACAGCACGTACCAACCAAAGACTAACTAATTAAAGTCCCAAATAAATTGTGATGCTATTTATCGCTCAATTATAGTGATTATTTCATCTACATTTGTAGCACAATTACTTCTTTTTCTCTGTGTGGTTGCTGATTTCTTCTGTATCTTCCCACTCTGCACAAACACTGTTTTTCTTTGTCACTTGTCCCCTTTGGGAGAAATAGACACTATGTTAAATAATAAAGAAGTGTTAGCTCACAGTACATTAATATCACAGGAGGAAACTGAGTCTTGACAGACTAAAGCATTTCCTGAAGAAGCCAAGAGAGGCATCTATTGGAGACTTGAGCTTCCTCCAAAATAGGGCTATATGGACTGTGTGGAGGACACGCTTTACTTTTATAAATCATAAGCACATCATAGCTATACCGTTGAGAGGGGATCCCCAAAAATCTACCCTTCTAATGTGCAAGATCTCTTTTTGAGGTCTCGGTGTATGATGCTTGCTTTCCTGTTATGTCCTTGATGGCTCCTTAAAGACAGGAGGCCATTCAGAGATGAGAAGAACTTGTTTCCTTTCTCCACTTTTGAATCGCTTTTCATGTCTAGATCTGGAGGGATGACAGGTGGTGGATGACAGCTCCCCTGGCTTCCTCTCCCTAAAGAGGCAGAATGACACCCAAGGAAGAAACAGGACTCTGGGAAGGAGAGCTGACCCATCACCCGAGCTCTGCGAGCTGTTCTAATGACTGAGCATAAACACTCGCTTCCTAGGACACACCATGGCACACACACAAGCTCAATGCAATCTGCTTTAGAAAGCACAGTCTTCCAGGATAAATTAGATAGCCAACCACCCCAGGAGAGAAAGAGGATAAAGAAGAGTTATTTGAAAGATTAGAAGATCTTCAGTCTTAATTGCATGAAATGATGGTCATGTTATAATTTATATTGGTATGGTGCTCACTCATTCATAATTTATTTAATCCCCCAGTCTCCCATGATGTTGCCACCAATATCCTCATTTACAGATGTGGAAACTGCATTTCAGACTCACAACTGGGCAAATCTGCTCTTGTGGTCATTTTACTACAGACCATCACACCAGAAGACACCCGCACTCCGAAACCCAGGGTCTCCATCCCACCTACGTAGAAGCAAGTGAAAACTTCACGAATAAGGAGCAAACACTTTGCTCCTCGTCAAAGCTAAGATTCTCCTTATACTTTGGGAAAAACAAGCCAGAGGCAAACTGGGGGCTCACAGAAACAGGCAACTGAACTGAAGGGAGGAATTCAGTGTCTAGGGTCCCCTGCCCTACTATGCAGTGACATGCACTCAGCATGTCTCTGTGAGAATCAGGTATGGTGTGAGTGTTTTGGTGTCTCACTGTGTTATTTGTGTGCATATGGTGTGTGCATGTCTGATGGCTATTCTTGATTATCAACTCGGCTACATCTGGAATTCACTAAAACCCCCAGACGGAAAACACATGCCTTTAATCTGGGTCTGGAAGCCTATATAAGGACATGGAAGAAGAAAGCCTTTGCTATTTGCGTGCTTGCCCTCACCTTGTTAGCAAGTCCATCCTCTCCTGGAATTAGAGCCTACTTTTTCAGGATTCTGGTTGTATACAGAAGACCAGTTGAGACCTCTAGCCTCCTGGAGTATCTACTAGACTCTTGGCCCTCCCGTTCATGGCCAGCATTGTTGGACTAGCTGGACTACAGCCTGTGAGGCATCCTAAGAAATCCCCTATCCATGTATAGAGATTGATTCTATAAATTTTGTTACTTTAGAAAACCCTGGCTAACACAGCATTATACACATATGTATGTGAGTATACTCACCCGTATTGATGGACATGCCTAGAAGCCAGAGGTTGATGTAAGACATCTCTTAACCCCTCTACCTTACGTATTGAGCAGGATCCCTCAGTTGAACCCAGAGTTTTCTGACTTAGTCTAGATAGCCAGCTTGCTCCCTGGCTTTTCTGTCTCTGCCTTCCAAGGCTGACATTACAGGCAGGCTGCTGTGTTCACTTGGCTTTCATGTGGGTGCCGAGGCACTGAACGTTGGTCCTCATGTTTGTCTAGAAAGGGCTTTGCTCATTGTGCAGTATTCCAAACTCTCTACCTTATTTTTGGGGTAGGGCGTCTCACTGAGATTGGGGCTTTTGGAATCCTCTAGGCTCCAGCTCTCTCTTCCTGTTCAGGGCTGGGTTGATAGATGTTCTCAACCATGCCCAGCTTTGACTTGGGTTCTTGGGATACACACCCTCTTCACTTTCCAGAACACTCACCATAAATACATGAAATAAAAAACTCAACAACACAACATGAAAGAGACAGAAATTAAATGGAATCATTTCTAGTATGCTTATACTTTTAGTTCCTATTATTGTCTAGAACAAATCTGAGGCAGCTTTCTTGACTCCTAAAACAGAAGGGGAAGGCAAAAATTGCCCCCACTCTGACAGGTGCAGAAAGTTGAATGCATGGGGAGTTTTTCATTTCATCATTGCATCAGAACATTATTTTGTAATGGAGTGAGGGTATTGCATGGGAAATATGTCTCTGCTGGATGAGTCTTCAGGCAGGACGGCAGAAAGGCATGGATGCTATGCAGACCACAATGTCTCCATTGGTCAGATGGTCTTTGGTATTAAAGAAAGAAGAGGGAGGGAGTATCTGGAAATGCAAAGCATGGGCCAGCAAATTATGATGCCTCAAACCCAGCCCTGCACTGTGGTGGATGGCTCAAAGTGAACGCATCTGCAGGTGAGCACGTGGGGAAAATTGGGCCAGTAATCCCAGCCATTATGTCTATACCACTGCGTGCGCAGCGACTGCTCTTAATTAACACGCACAGTTCTTTTCATACTCTGGAAACGGACTGAATGGATTGCAGAATGTATTTGAAAGGCAGGTAATCTGTGGTGAGAATAGAAACCGCCTTTATCTTTGTAGAAAGAGGCGTGCCTTTCACAAACGTGGGAAGATAAAGAGGCCGATTCTTCTGAGTTGGAATACTGATGAGGGAATGAGGGGGGTGGTTTGTTGTGTATGGGAGAGCTAGAGGAAGAGAGAGGGACAAGGCAACAGAAGATCCAGTTTGGTGAATGCTTTTTCTACACCAAAGAACAGGAGGAATCCTGCACCAGATGCAACCTTGTGTGTGTGTGTGTGTGTGTGTGTGTGTGTGTGTGTGCGTGTGTGTGTGTGTCTACCTTTCCTATTGAGAGGAGATGAAGGGTTCTCGATAGTTAGAACTTTATAAATGTTGGCAGCACACCAGGGGTGACATCTCTCAAGTATGTGTCATGTTTCATAAGATATTAGTAGATTAGAGTAGGGTGCTTTGTTTTTTTATTTTTTTTCCATTCACCTCCCTTCCTCCAAACCATTCTACTCTCTCCCATGACCCTCACACTCCAGATTTACTCAGGAGGTCTTGTCTTTTTCTCCTTCCTATGTGCATCCATGTATGTCTCTCTTAGAGTCCTCTTTGTTGTTGTCTAGGTTCTCTGGGGTTGTGGACTGTAGGCTGGTTTTTCCTTGCTTTATGCCTACAGGCCATTTATGAGTGAGTACATTATATTTGTCTTTCTGGGTCTGGCTTACCTCATTCAGTATGATTTTTTCTAGAGCCATCCATTTGCCTGAAAATTTCAAATGTCATTATATTTTACCTCTGAGTAGTACTCCATTGTGTAAATGTACCACATTTTTCTTTATCCATTCTTCAGTTGAGGGGCATCTGGGTTGTTTCCGGGTTCTGGCTATGACAAATAATGCTACTATAGTTGAGCATATGTCCTGTGGTTTGATTGAGCATCCTTTAGATATATACTCAAAAGTAGTATTGCTGGGTCTTGAGATAGATTATTTCATGATTTTCTGAAAAATTGCCATACTGATTTACAAGGTGGCTGTACAAGTTTGCACTCCCACCAGCAATGGAGGAGTGTTTCCCTTTCTCTATATCCTCTCCAGCAAAAGCTGTCAGCAGTGTTTTTGACATGTGTAAGATGGAATCTCAGAGTTGCTTTATTTGCACTTCTCTGATGGCTAAGGATGTTGAGCGTTTCCTTGAGTAGCTTTCAGCCATTTGATACTGTCTGTTGTGAGTTCTCTGTTTAGGTCTGTATCCCATTTTTATTGGATTATTTGTTCTTTAAGTGACTCCAAAATTCTACCATGGAATTCCTACAACTCATAAACACCTTAAGTAATGTAGCAGAATATATGTTCAACTCAAAAAAATCAGTAGCCCTTCTTTATACAAAGGATAAACAGGCTGAGAAAGAACTCAGAGAAACATCACCCTTCACAATAGCCACATATAACATAAAATATCTTGGGGTAACTCTAACAAAACAAGTGGAATACCTGTATTACAAGAACTTTAAATCTTTGAAGAAAGAAATTAAAGAAGACACAAAAGAATGGAAAGATTACCTATGCTCTTGGGTAGGTAGAATTAACATAGTAAAAATGACAATCTTACCAAAAAGCAGTCTACAGATTCAATGCAATACCTATCAAAATTCCAGAAAAATTCTTCACAGACCTCTGGAGAACAATACTTAACTTCATATGGATAAACAAAAAACCCAGGATAGCCAAAACAATCCTGTACAATAAAGGAACTTCTGGAGGCATCATCATCCCTGACATCAAACTCTACCATAAAACTACAGTACTGGAAATAGCTTCGTACTGGCATAAAAACAGAGAGGAGGGCCAATGAAATCAAATCGAAGACCTGGATATCAATCCACACACCAACGAACACCTGGTTTTTGACAAAGAAGCTAAATATATAAAATGAAAAAGCATATTCAACGATGGTGCTGGCATAACTGGATATCAGCATGTAGAAGAATGAAAATAGACCCATATCTATCACCATGCACAAAACTCAAGTCCAAATTGATCAAAGACCCCAACATAAAACCAGCCAGACTGACTCATAGAAGAGAAAGTGAGAAGTACACTTGAACACATTTGCTCAGGAGACCACTTCCTAAATATAACCTCAGCAGCACAGACACTGAGAGCACAATTAATAAATTGGACCTCTTGAAACTGAAAAGCTTCTGTAAAGCAAAGGATATGGTCAACAAGACAAAACAGCAGCCTGCAGAATGGGGAAAGATCTTCTCCAACCCCACACTGGACAGAGGACTGATCTCCAAAATATACAAAGAACTCAAGAAACTAGACATCAAGAGAAGCGTGGTTTATGGTACTAAAATTCATGGAAAATACATATGTTAGTTACTTTGGTGACAGATTCAATGCCAAAGCCAACTCTGTCAGACCTTTAGAGATGACTGCAACAACAACAACAAAAACTAAGGTGTTTTACTGTTTTTTTCTTTCTGTTTTTGACTTTCTAAACACATTTGATCTGAACACAACACCCTCCAGGTAGGATTAGCACATAGTGTTCTGTATCCTAGTCCTGAGATTTGATCCTGGTTTTGATACTAGCATGTCTGATGACTTGAGAGAAGAGGTTGCTGCTTTAGTTCACTCAGCTGGCAAATAAGAATGCTGGCCCTTCTGAGCTTGATTGTTATACAGATGCTCAGCACACACAGTACTCTCATGACTCACACTGCCTTAGATGATATATAATTTGCCCTGGTCAATATTCTTCCTCCTAAATTTTGTATTTTACAAACTTATCTTGATGATCCTGTTTGCTTCCAATTTCCAGGAGGTTCTGTGTATGCTTTCCTTGGGTTCACCTAGGTATTCAGCTTCTCTGGGCTTACGAGCTAAGTGCTTGGTGACCTTTATTTTATAGCTAGGGTCCACTAATGAGTGAGTACATACCATAATCATCTTTCTGGGTTTGGGTTACCTCACTCAGGATAGCGTTTTC